>MDYQ01000304.1:0-73276 GCA_003024175.1 Planoprotostelium fungivorum | reverse complement strand
TGTCGTAGGTTCTCTGTACGAGTTCGAATTCTAATCCACTGGCGCAGATCTGTTCGAAGGGTCAGCGGAAGGTCGAGGCATCATGAGATCTCGATGATCATGATCATGTGATGTGATGTGATGATGATCGTGATGATCCACACGATCGCGATGATGAAACCCTCACCTCGAATACATTCGTCTCGTCCTCCCCCACCCCAATGAGTGCTATCCTCGGTATCGAAAACTGACACTCCACGATGACCGTATCCAATATCATGTCATTCACGCTCTTCTCCCTCCAACTCCTCTCCTTCTTCTCCTCCTTCTTCTTCACCTCTCTCTTCCCTTCTCCCTCTGCCACCGAATTCCTCCTCGATCCGGGTGCAACGCTCGTCATGATCTGCTGGGATGATTCGGATACAATGAGTGTCTTCAGAACAGACAGTACTCGAATGACCTTCTCAGTCGACAGCAGGAAGACGAGAGAAGGTAAGTCACCGAACAGTCTGTATGGGTGTGAGACCATGTAGAGGTGATCCACTCACTTGAATTGAGGTACGGTGAGGTCGGTCAATTTGCAGAGGTAGAGAGAAAAGTTGATGTCGAATTTCTCGATGAGTTGATGCTTCGGTTGGGTGGCCCAACCTTGTTCAAGGAAGAGTTGAATCTGAGACAGAGAGACCTTGAACTTGTCGTAGTAGTCGTCGTTGGTCGACATCGGGCCGAAATCTGTCGACAAGCTCCTGGCGTGGCGTTTGGCTCCCCGGGGGGTGACGGATGTCACGTGATCTTCTGTCGACGTTTCTGTCTTGTCGACAGACACGGTATCTACCGTGAAGCTTCCCAGATCGAGCACGAGGAGGGCTCCGTTCCTATCGCAGACGTTCTGCGGTAAGTAGATCTTCGGTGCCTGTCGTTGTCACCGCGAGTTTTCCACGAGTTTTCCACGAGATCTCTCACGTTCAAGTCGACGTTGATGTCGATCGACTGGTGTTGTAGAATGAGGTCGGACCAAAGATTCGTGCCCGATGCGTACTGTCTCCTGGCTGCGATGACAATCTCATCCATGAGGGAAGAGCTGAGGGCAGAAGTAAAGAACGAAGTGATCTTGTCGGTGCAGACGGGGCTGTAGATGAGTTGTAGAGGGGACATGTGCATGTACATTCTGAAGCCCGGGTTGGACATGTTCACCGTACGGTCTTCCATTTCAATGTTCAGGAGGGGGAGGGAGGGAGTGGTGGGGGAGGAAGAATCGTCGAAAATTCCGATGATATCGCGGTAGAGGGTGCCGGGGGTGTATTCATCGATGACTCCCACCGTTCCCAGATTCAGACTCATCTGCAGGGTGTCAAACTACAACGAGACACTTTCGATCGATGGTGAGAAATAAAGGAAATCAAGTGGGTGAAAAACGGTACCAGGAAGGTCGTGCTACGTTGATGCCAATCTAAATTTAGACCGTTGAACTGTAGCTTGGCAATGGGGCGGCCCGTGCTCGTTTTCAATCTCAAGCTTCCCCCCGGTAGATCCAACATCAATCGCGCCAGGACCACCTGATGACGTCATTCTACGTCATTCCACGTCATCACTCACTTGATCGTCGTAGGTGTGGGTGTGCACGATCTCTGAACTGTATTCCACCGTGTTGAGATAGACTTTCCTCTGTTCTTCATTCATGTCCACGATGTTCATTTTCTTCCAATTCTCGTCCAGCTGATTTCCATCAGACGTACGTCCCGTGTCACACGTTACGTATGACATCGAATTACGTTCGGCTACGTGTGAGGGATGATCGATGTACTCACGGGGTCACTGTTGCTGGTGGATCGGTAGATGTAAGAATACCAAGAGGCATTGTTGTTGTTGATAGAGGGAGGTGTTGGTAGTGTGGAATCATCCATCTCGGCCACTCGATTCTGTGCTTCCGCCAAGGATCTGAAACTGAAGGACATCAATCGAGGATGGTATCATCAACATCACATCAAATCAACGTATACATCCACATCGACATCACATCCACATCCACATCCACATCCACATCAACATCACATCGACATCTCATCGACATCTCATCAACATCCACATCCACATCCACATCTATATCGAATGAAATGACGATGTACTCACAATAATATGTCCTCGAACGTAAAGATCCTCTCCAATTCATCGACTTCAGAACTGTTCGTCCCCTGATATCTTCATTCCTTGTCATTCACCACCACTCACCCTCTTCAGTTTGCCTCGGTACGATTGAATGTATCGATCTCGATCTTCCTTTCTCTTCTGCATGTACAACCAACTCCTCTGGAAATTCCTCGCACGGATATCCAGTAGAATACATTCGGCTGGAATCTCGTCAATCTACAACGTTGTAGTGCGGACAGATCCACGCGAGATTTCCTCGATCTTTCACCTGCAAATTTCCACCACTTTCTTGTGACATCTCTGTCTCTCCCGTTGGGTCTGTCCGAAGGTCTCTGAAAGGCTCTGTACTACAACGGCAACATCAATTGTGCCCACACACTCTCTCTCACCTTCGCAACTGCCTTGTACATCGACAGTCCTTCTACAACGTTCTGTATCTGTTGAAATTGAATCTCTTCCATCTCGATCTGTACGTCTTCTTCTAATTCGAACCGAGCCGTTACCATGGGCTCGTTCGTGTCTGATCCCTTGTTGATGATCAACTGTACAGGTAAATTTCCCGCCAAAATTTCCCGCCGAAAAGTATACCTTGAGTGAGGCGGAGAAGGGTTGGATGATGTAATGGTTGCCGTGGACGCTGGCTTTTCCTCTGGATATGAATGAATCCATCCAGTGGGTCATGTCCTCTTGATGTTGACTGTACAGATTCGATTCGGAGGGGTTCCAGTACAAGGATATGTTCTTCAGATTGACGATCTACAACGCTCATCATCAACTGATGGTGGACGGTCATGATGATGTGACTCTCGTACCTTGTGAATGAGAGTCTCTAGATTTAGAAATGTCGGTGTCCAGTTCTCATCGACGGATTCTGCCGATAGATGTTCCAACGTGAAACCGAAACTCATGGGTCTCTGCGATACTCTTCAGTCCTCGAATGTAAAATAAAATGAAATAAAATGCCCACGTCAGGATTCGTCTCTGCATCTTCGTATCGCACGTGGACATCATCGACGGAAAATTGGATGTTGTCCACGATCTTGTTCATCATACGAGTGAAGACACTCGTTCTCTGTTCTCCTGTTCTTCGTTTTAGAGGTGTCGTCATCGGTTGGTGGATGAATCACCGATGGCGGGTGCGGTGCTGGCTCCTTCTTTCTTGATCTTTTCGGCTAAGTGAAGCTTCTCCTGTTTGATTTCTTGCTCTCTGTCTTCATTGTATATCTACATGGACATCAGGTGAGTAGTGAGGTATCGTTGTCATGATCGAATGTACCTCCACGTCCATCTTCGGACCTGTCAATAGAAACAACTTTTCGATGCGGATGACGAGTGGCTGATTCCTGAGATTCATAATGTTCAGCCATGGAATCTTCAGTTTTAGTTTTCTAATGTAACCTGAAAATTGAGTTGATTGACACATGAGAATTCGGGACTCACCACTCTTGATATGGATGGGTAGATCGAGATGATTGAGTGACTCGACTCTCAATTGGAGATCGGTCAGTGTCATGTCGCCTCCCCATACCACAAACTCAAAGTTACTCGGGTCCAAACCTGATAAGATGATATCATTCTATGATCTCCATCGTCACATGCTCACCTTTAAAATACGAACCCAAGTAACGTATGAGTGTCTCGCTGATAACACTCTCGAACATGACGTCCGCGTGATGTGAAGATGGCTGAAGCCTTGTTCTACAAGTGACATTCCGCGACACCCCCTTGAGATATCTTTTTGGTATACATCGCAGCTGACTCGGCAGCACAACGCATATACGGCCGATTAACCAACACACACCGTTACATCATGAGATTAGAGGTAGAGAGGAGTGCCGTCGTCGCATGGAACCCTTCTCTGGCTAACGCTGGCATCCTGGCCGCGGGAACGGTGGCCGGCACGATGGGAGCTGATTTCGATTATTCTGCACATTTAGAGCTCTTTAGAGTTGACATGAATCCTCAAGAAGATGGACAACCGAAACAATTGCAATTGTTGGGTGCCACGTCTGCCAGCGAGAGATTCCACAAGCTCACCTGGGGCCTCAGTGGCGCCCAATCAGGCGGTAGCTATTCTCTAGGTCTTTTGGCCGGAGGATTGTCCAATGGATCCGTCTCGATCTGGGATCCAAAGAAGATCATGGAGTGAGTATCTTCTCTTCTTTCACCGTGTTACGAAAGAGTTGAAACATGATATCGTACATGACGTAGCTGATATATGTATATCAGTGGAGAGGAAGACAGTCTCGTCGTCAACGTAGAACACGGTAAGGGACCCGTTCAAGGACTGGAGTTCAATCCCTTCCAACCCAATCTCTTGGCTTCCGGTGGCAGTAACAGCGAAGTATGACATCGCCTCCTCTCATTTTCACATCGACTCAATCCTCTTCAGATCAACATCTGGGACATCGTCAACGCGAAGGCTCCCTCCGTCTTCAACCCCAGCAGTAAATCCACCAATCAAGATGTCGATATCACCTGCGTCGCATGGAATCGCAAGGTCTCTCACATCTTGGGTTCGACCAACTACAACGGAGTCACGAACATCTGGGATCTCAAAGCCAAGCGCTCCGTCCTCAACTTTAGCGATCCCAACAAACGCATCCGCTGTCGATCGATGGCGTGGAACCCCGATGAGGCCACACAGCTCATCGTTGCCTCCGAAGATGATGCCACCCCCGTCATCGAGATCTGGGATCTACGTAACACCGTCGTGCCCGTTCGAGAGCTCTCTGGACACTCGAAGGGAATCTGGGCCATCTCATGGTGCCCGCAGGACGCCGACCTCCTTCTCAGCACGAGCAAGGATCACAAGACCCTGTGCTGGAACCTCAAGAGCGGTGAAGTTCAGAGCGAAGTCGATCACGGCTCGACCTCGTGGAATTTCGATGTTCAGTGGTCACCCAAAATCCCCGCCCTCCTCTCCACTTGCTCTTTCTCCGGAAAGGTGAGGGAAATTCGGATGAAAATTCGGATTGACGCGTTGTAGATCAAGGTCGTGTCCCTGCAGGATACGAGGAGTAACGAAGCGAGGGACGACACTTCCGTGTCTCTCTTTGATCGTTCGAAATCCGCTCACGCTCCCAAATGGCTCAAGCGCCCTGCCGGTGTCAACTTTGGTTTTGGCGGGAAACTCGCCAGCTTCAACCGTAACGACAAGAGCCAAGTCAAGCTGCAGCAGGTGGTCACCGACGAGGGCCTCGTGTCCAGTGCAGAGAAGGTCAAGGAACTGCTGTCCACTGGAGTCAACGAGGAAGTAGAGAAGCTGTGCAAGGACAAGAGCAAGGAACAGAACGACAGTTGGAGCATCATGGCTGCCCTCTTTGCAGACAACCAGAGGAAGCGCATATTAGAAAACTTGGGCTACACCCCCAAGAAGAACAAGACGGTTCGTCGAAATTTCATCGAAATCTCGCTGAAATTTCCCCAGGTCGAAGAGGAATCCGCCGACGAGATCCTCCGGGACAAGGAAGAAACTTCGGACGAAGATTCTGACATTTCTTTCCCGGAAGATGAAGAAGAGGCTGCCATCTGCTTGGCTGTCATCACGGGGGACGTGGAGGAGGCTGTTGATCTCTGTCTCTCGGCCAATCGAATGGCCGACGCTCTCCTCATCGCAGCCTACGCGAAGGATCAAGACGTGTGGAACAAGGCACAGAAGGCTCACTTCAAGCAGCAGAGAGGTACCTACCTCTCTCTATTGGCCCCCGTCATGAACAAGGACTACTCGACTCTCGTCGATCGATGCAACTTGAAAGACTGGAAGACTGTATTGGCCACACTCTGCACTTATGCACAATCGGACGAATTTCCTCTGCTGGTCAGCAAGTTGGGAGATCGTCTGAGAGAAGAAGAGAAGGAGGGAGCCACTTGTTGCTACATTTGCGCGGGAAATATGGACAAGGCGACACAGATGTGGACATTGGACGTTGCCAAGGGAACCGAACTGCAGGAGTTTGTCGAGAAGGTCATCGTTCTCAAGAAGGCGACCAACTACAACCAGCCACTGGATCAGAAGGTCACCGAGAAATTCAGGTGAGCTTACGTACGTAACGAGACGTAACCCCCGCAGTGATTACGCATCGTACCTGGCTTCCCAGGGAAAGAGAACAGAGGCCCTGCAGATCTTATCTTTCCTCCTCGGTTCTCAGAACGCACACAAGGATGAGACAGCCGCCGGACAATTGTTGGAGAGGCTCATCCATTCTACCGCAGCACCCGCTCCACAGAGGACTATCACACCCACCCTGGCTCCACGGGTGAATCAATTACCCGCCGCACAGACTTCGGTACGTACCGCACCTCCCACTACCCCGTTTGTACCCCAGACGGGTTACGCACCGGCACCCGGCCCGGTATCATCTGGTCCACCCTCTCGCTTCCCCACCCCCGTCGGCGGCCAGCAGCAAGTTCCCGCCAACAACTACCAGCAAGTTCCCGCCAATAACTATCAGCAGATTCCCGCCAATAACTATCAGCAAGTTCCCGCCAATAGCAACCACAGTTATACCCCCACCACCCCCCTGTCCCACCCCCCGACCAATCACGTGACCGCCCCGAAGCTTCCCAGCCCGGTCTCCATTCGTCAAGTCCCCATCACAAACGCTCAGCACGTCGGTGGGTTCAAATCGGGTGCCGCCGTTCCCACCATCGCTCCACCTTTGGTCCTTCCCACCCCAACGAACCCCGTGCTTCCCACGGCTCCAGTTTCCGCTGGGCCCCCTCCCACCATGGAGGGATTCTCCAAGGTCATCGCCCAGCCCGGAGTAGTGACGAAGCACGCGGCGGCGGTACCGGCCGTTCCCACTGGGAACTTTGTTCCACCCACCGTGGTGAGTCACACCAGCCACACGACCCACACGGCCTCGAGCATGGCGCCACCCCCGACAAATTTCCCGGTATCAGCACCCCCGACAAATTACCCGGTGGCCCAGCCGGTGGTACAGCCACCCCCCGTCTCCACGTTCGTTCCCACGGCACCCGCGGTTGTGTCCCAGCAGGGTCCAACACACACTGGATTTCCCCAGCAGGGCCCACCCCCCACGACCCCCCTTGCCCCTCCTCCCACCACGGGTGGCTCACCCTCCCTGACCAACAACACCTTTGGATCCAACCCTCCTTCCTCTTCCCCTGCCGCTCCATCGAAGTCGGCACCCGGTCCCACTACAGCAGAGAACCAGTACACCATCGATTCGCTCAGAGCTATCTTTGAAGGTTCCAGCAGATCACAGGTGAAGATTTCGATTGAAATCATTTTATTTCATTTTATTTGATGGAGAGAGGATGTCGATTGACTGGTTGTAGAATCCCAAGGTGCAGAAGTTGGAGAAGGATGTTTCGAAGAGGTTCGAACCTTTCATCGAAAAGTTGAAGAAGAACGAAGTGTCGGCACCCGTATCCACCCAGAGCAAGGCTCTCGTGGAAGGTAAGCATCGTCACTCTCCACATCATCAACTCAATCACATCTCTACATCATCATCAACTCAATCACCTCTTCACATCACATTCCATCACATGAGAATGTGCATCTGATGGATGTTACAGCCATTCTCGCTGGAGACCACAGCGGATCCAACGCTACGCTGAGTTCCTTAACCACCAACCACTGGGAAGAGCTGGGTTCCTCCATGGTCATCGCCTTTAAGAGGATGGTCGAGATGACCAAGCCATAATAAAAGACTCTCTCCTTTCTAAAGATGAGACGCGATGGACCATGTGATGATGCAGATGTGCGTGGAGTTTGAACGTATAAAATGGTTACAGAATGTGAGCACAATGACATGCATTCGACGGGTCGTAAGCCATTGGTTGGCCACACGAACCAGGGGAAGGTACGAAAAGATAAAAATGATAGCAGGACCTGGTCTACCCCACACCGTGGTGTAACACGTCTGATCGTCCTGTGGAAGTACGCAGCTTATCATTGACTGCCTCCAATCAACAAGCGTCTGTCTAAGCTTCGTACTTCTGACGAAATACACCACGGCTTCCGGGTTCAAAAGGTAAAGGGTGACTTACGATGTGAAATAACAATGTGTAGGGCCAGCAGTTGTCAGATCTTTATACATGGAAGTGCCTACGGAGAATGTGCCAGGGAAAGTCAAGACGTCCGCGTGAATTCTGTGGAAAATTGGAGTCGCCGGGGGAGGGGCCTTTATCGGGAAATGAAGTCGTTCGCCTGGCTGTCACCACGAGAAAGCGGCAGCAGGATCAAAACGAGAGAGAGCCGAGAAAAGGCAACACGAGCACTACTACTCATAGACGATCACGAACGATGAACGAGAACTGCGTGGGTGAATACGAGATCGGAGAGGTCCTCGGGGAGGGCAGCTTCGCCAAGATCAGATTAGGAACACACAAGACGACGGGAGAGAAGGTGGCTTTGAAGGTGAGAGCCTCACGAGAGACCTTCTCTCCTTCGATCTCATATGACGCAGTTCATCCAACACGAGAAGATCGCTGGGACACTGGGCATGGAACACTTCCGCAGAGAGACTCAGATCATGTCTAAACTTTCCCACCCCAACATCGTTAAGCTGTTTGAGACCATCGAGGAGAGCACATTCACATGCCTGGTATTAGAATACGTCCAAGGCAAGGACCTGCTGGACACCGTCACCGATTCAGAGGATGGAAGGATCGCCGAGCACAAGGCCTGCGAGTACTTCCAACAGATCGTCCACGCAGTCCGCTACCTGCATGAAAACGGAGTCTGCCACAGAGATCTCAAGTTAGAGAACGTAATGATCGCCGCGAATGGAACCTGCAAGCTCATCGATTTCGGTCTGGCCAATCACTGGGAACACGGCAAGTTCCTTCGAACCCCATGCGGCAGCGCCATCTATGCAGCTCCAGAGATCTTGATGAGAAAGGCATACGTTGGTCCAAAGACGGACGTGTGGTCGCTGGGTGTCCTCCTCTACTCCATGGTCAGTGGAACTGTCCCCTGGGCCGGCGACAACACACACCAGCAGTTGATGAACGCCATCAGAGGCATCTGGGTGCCTCTTCCTAGCGCCTCCGTTAGCATGCAGAACCTCCTCATCGGCTGTCTCCACACAGACATGGAAAAGAGACTGGGCATCTTAGACCTGGCCGAACATCAATGGGTCGTTGGCTCGAAGAGGATGGTGAAGAGGAAGTCTTCTGGACCGATCAGAAACTTTGTCCGAAGGATCATGGTGTAAAGGGAGACGATCAGACAACAACATGTGATATAGAATGCATCGAAATAAGAAGGACATATCGCTTCAAGCAGAGTCCATCGAGGAAAGGGTAAGAATAAATGGTGATTTATTCACAATTTCGTACTCGTGTCTATTACAATGGAACATTTCATCCGTTCATGTCGAAATCAGATCGTGATGAGGATGAAGTCCTCGTTGGACTGAATTAAGATCTCTCTTCTCTGAAAGAGGGTGAGACGTTCTTTGAAGGGCCGATGATCAGACGATCTTCTCACATTGATGTTGTCATCAGTGATGACGAGTTGGGAGAATAGAGAGACGTAGGAACATTCAAGGTCAGTCCAATTCGAATAGTGTTTGAGGTAAAATCGAAAATGTAACTCTCTTCCCCTAACTTCATGTGCATGAGTCAATCTGTCCCGTCTCATCAGATGATGAAGATAATCATGAATACCTATTCGATTCATCTACGAGGAGTAGTATCTTCATCTGTATGGAAGAGGGATCGAGGGAGGACGTTAGACATCTGATCTGGATCGTCTGCCTCTGTTTGGAAGCCATCACATCGACGGATCCCTACCGATGATTCAGAACATCGATGCGGAAGATGATCAGAAACACCTCAGAGAATATGAGTCTAGACGGTTGCGTCTCCTTTTCAGAGGGTAACGCGAATATCTGCGGGAAGAATTCTTCCAGCCAGATGTTACCACTGTGATCACCGACGGATCCGTTCATGTCGTGAGACCATTCGTTCGACAAGGTTTGACAGACGACGCGGAGGGTTGTCGCTGTGTCTTCATCACTGTGGGATCGATCGAGAGATGAGGTCGACTGATCGTGGCTAGACGGACTTTCCGTGGTTGAAGTGGTGCAAGAGACTTCGGCATTGGAATCGGCTTGACTTGTGTCTTCGTGATCTTCGTCTTGGACGTCTTCATCTTCGTCGGTGTAGGTTTCATACTCTTCATTCTCTTCTTTTTCGTTCTCTCCATCATCCTGCCAGGAGTTTCAATTTTGGATGGAAGATGAAGGATCACTCCTACGTCTGCTTCTGAATCATTTCGAAGGAGTTCCGTCCACGAGGTCGGAACGGTGGTGGGTGGATCTTGTGGTCTAATCTGTCTCCTCTTCTCTTCTACTTCTCTGATGATCTTCTCCTCCTTCCTCCTCTGTTTCTCTCTGGCCATGTCGTCGTTGTGGGCGATGAAGCAGCAGTGTTTTTTTCGAACGCAGAAGGGTTGGAACTTGATTATACCGTAACGACTGTGGCAAATGTTCTTGTTGAGTAAGAAGGAAGCGTCATCGTCGTCCCGTAAGACGATGGTGCTGGTGGTGGGGCCGAAGGAACAGAAGTATTCGAAGTCGATGTCGTACTCTTCCTAAGATGGATTCAGATGAATTAGAGAAGGGGAGTTGATTACCGTCAGAATCTCTCTCATCATGTCTTCGTCGATGTGATCGTTTGTATAATAGAGGAACACGCAGAAGGGTAAAGCCTCTCCCAATCTGTTCTTTAACATAGTTCGAATGGTTCTGTAAGTCGTGAGAGGGGATTCGTGCTGGTGATTGTGGATCGATTAGACATTCGCGATGATGGATTCATCGAAAAGAACAAATGGATCGAAACCCACGATAGAAAGAGAAGTTCTATAGACAATGGGCTTTGTGTGGCGTCAAGGTAAATTTGAGAACATACAAGACGTCACAGTGAAGGGACCAATCAATTAGTCCACCCTCTTTTTCTGAATTTATCTGACAGACTCGACCACCCAACACACAGACCATGACTGCCGCACATGTCTTTCCATCAGATGATGAGTCAACGCATGCGAGACTCTTTATTGTTCCCCCTCCTTCGCCTCTTCCTTCTCCTTCTGTTCCTTCCTCTGCTTCTTCTGCTCCCTCTCGACCTCTCTCCTCGTCTGTTCTTTCGCTCTCCATCTGTCGCTATCCTCTCCCAGGTCCACGTGTGAGTACCAATCTGGTGCAGAGTGTGATGGATTGTATCGATAGTTCATGAACAACTGCCACATCGTCAGCAACATCACATCACCTCTTCCATCATCACCTCTTCGTTGTAGATGTGTCGGTTGGCCACACACAAGAGCGTTGGTTCTCCATCACCGAACGACATCAACTGATCGTCCTTTTAGAAGATGACCCCATGATGAACTTCACCTCTCTGACCACTGCAGTCTTCTGTATACTCTTTGGATTAGGGACAAACTTCCTCTCCTTCGGTGTCAACGCGTTGTCTTCTCTCTTCGTTGCAAAATTGTAGGTCATCTGATGGTGATGAGAAGAATAAAATAGAATAAAATCACCTGTTGGATATTGGGTAATATATTCGCGGGAGGGTGGTTGATGTAATTTCCAATGGCAAAAGGGTTGCGGTACCTATCGAACATTAAATTGGATTGAAATAGGATTTAATTTAATGTGGCGGGCTCACTGTTCTAATCCGACAAAGTCTTCATCATCACCGAAACCGGCCAATGCATTGAGAGCCGATAGACGATGAGCTTCATGTGCAACTCTGCATCATCACATCAGACGCACGTGATCGTGGCACCATCGTCGACATCAACTCACTTTCCATAGTCCTTTCCATCGATGACGATGTTGTCGGTTCTCATGATCAGATACTCGTTGTCCTTGGCAACCTGCCTACGTCAGCCAGAAGACTCGACGAAATCTCGTCACCTCATCATTCAATTCTCCTGGCCAGTAGAGTGTACCGGGGTAGATGCAGATGACTGTTCCAGGAATAGCTCTACCCTGAAGGAAGACACCTGTTCGCATTGAGTTTTCTACGAGTTTTCTGCGGAATTTCGTACCGTAGCCTGATTCTGGATGGTCCACTCTCGACTTGCGGATCTGCAGGGTGAAGCCGGCGGGGTGGGTGATGATGCTACCTGTCCATGTTGGAGCATGAAGAAGATTCGATGATGTGTCACCTTCTTGGTATACCTCAGATTTCATTTTGTCGGTCACGGCGGCGCTGGCAGTCTTCGACAGATCTGATCGTCATTCAATCGCGGATGGATCGCATGCAACATGAACATCATACGTTTGAACTGTGCCACTCTGTCTTCTCTCAGCTGTGGAGGGTATGGAGATCTTCCGGTTGGATATTCTTTCAGAAAGTGTGTGAACATGTCTCGGATCTGAAGGTGTGCACAATTCATCAACCCTGTCATCTGTGATGATTGTTTACATTTGTTGGAGGAGTGATTGACCGACCTGTTTCTTTGGGCTCAGACGACTGAAAGCGTGAAACTCTTTCTCTTCGTCCCATGGATCCTGTATGTCTTCAACTCGTGATGTGATTTCGAATGTCACCTGATCATTTGGGAATGAGAAATCGGCGCGAGACATGGCGGGAAGATATTGACGATGTGTATCGTAGTAGCGCATAGCCCAAGCATTCTTACCAATATCGATCTCAGCTTGACGTTTCCCTAGAGGTTTGATCGAATTGACAATCTTCTTCGCCACATTCTCTGCCCACTGGTAGACGATCATTGACCGCAGTATGAGATGATGGTGGAAAATGGCTTTTTCGTATTTCAAACATCGCAACGTCTACAACAATGTATTGTACATCACAGACCAGATGGCAAATGGTCACTTTCACGCCGAGAGAAGGTCCATATTGAGTTCTGATTTTTCCCTCAGTACTTAGGACATGAACAGACGTCCCAGGTACAAAGAGTTCTCTCTCTGTCCTCTTCTGGGCTTCTCATCAATCTTGGTTGAATAAAAGGAGATTTGTCATCGAGTCTCTTCTTCTGTATTCTTAACGAACAAAACACTATCCATGTGAAGCGCTAACTGTCAGACCTCTCTTGACCCGTCGTCACGTGTTCATCGCCGTGCATGATGCCGTCAGTCATAATGTTCATTTCGCAGTTCGTCACTCGATGAAAGTTCTTCCTTAATCTTCGAGGTGCAGTCCGCGACTTGAACTGATCTCTTGATCCTCTTACGACCACATGATTTCGTAATGATTGAGTAGCGGGGAAATGGTGATTTACTCAGAAGCCTTCTTCTTTTTTCCTTTTGATGCTGCCTTGGCGACTTTCTCGGTGGCTGCTTCTACCTTCTCTGCCAGAGGTTCAATCTTCTCTGGACCAGCAGCTGCCTTTCTAAAGAGTCCAGCTCCCTTCTCAAAACAGAACTCTCCCACGTCGAGATACTTGTGTGCAAAGTTCTGTGCCGTACCTTGTGGTAATCGATTGGCCCTGAAATAATGGATGAGATATGTGTGCGATCGATGTGAAAATATTCGGGGAAAGAGATTTAATTCGATTGAGATAGTTAAAGATAGAGAGTGGGACGAGATATCGCCATCGACAGCATACTCACAAGAATCGAGGCATGTCTAAACCTACACTCCTTCTTACACCCGCCAAAGCGGTGGAAATCAACGTCGCCTCCGCAGCATACTTGATGACGATCTCGGACAACATTTCTTCGTGATGTGTGATGTGATTGATGATGTCAACGGACCCGCGAAAAAGACAATCGCATCTTCCAGTCTGCACCTGCCGAAACTCTAAACTGCATGCGCCGTCTCTTTATCATGAAAGGTTCCTCTAATCTGTCTTCAGGCCGCGGTAGATCCTCTTGACAAAGATCAAGGAAGAGAAGAAGCCAACCGTTCCCAGCATGATGAAGAAGAAGAAGCAGACGAGAAGCATGTAGGCAAAGTAGAAGGAGCTCTGGAGGGCACCGGACATGAGAGAAGAGAACTTGTACCAGTAGATGGCATAACCGTAGATGAATATACCCGTGGATCTGTCGGTGTCATTTAGAGGATGATCATGCGATGGTCATGTGATTAGAAGGTGATGTCGTGATGATGATGAGTAAACTCACCCTCCATTCAAGAAAGAATGCCACCACCATCTATAATCTTCGGTAGAAAGTTGGAAGTAAGTGAGGGCGATGGTGATGCAAGCCGTGACGATGAGAAGGATGATGGCGACCAAGAAGAGGATACCAAACAGCTGGTACGACTTGTGTCCCCACGTGCTCTCGAAGAGATATCTCAACTCGGTGTAGATAGCACTGTTCACGTTCATTCCATATTCACGACACGTGATGAAGAAGAGATCAGCGATGGAGATGATCGTCATCATGATCATGATGAGAAGGTGATGACGATGATGTCACCTGTAAGGTAAGAAACCAGAGATGAGCATCTGGAACGGAAGAGTGCGATAGAACGGTACGTCCGGGATATCTCTGGGAAAATTCTTCACACGGCAAGGGGCATCGAATGGCTTCGCAGCCTTTCTTCCCGCCATGCCACCAAAGACGTTCAACGGAAATCCCACTGAAATTTCACTCAGTTTTCCCCCCACGCTTCGACTCACCCAGAATAAGAGTGGCAAAGATGACGAGGATCGTTCCCACTGGAACGGCGGCGGTCGCGTTGTAGATGATGGCCACAGTATTCACGTAAGAGAACACGAGGATGGAGGGGACGGTGTAGAGAGTGCCCACCAAGATGATGTTCCACGCCCAGTTTTCACCTCCAAACGACTTGTAGTAGCTGGCAGAGACGTACCCTACGCACCCCTTCAGCCACGAAATTTCATCGAATTTCACCTCCGAGGACACTGGTGAGAGCGTACAGAATGATAGCAGCGACATAGAGGGTACCTGGGTTATTTGGATAGAACACTCCAACCACGGCCAGCAGGAGCAGACCAAAGAGAACCGTTAAGAACTGACAGCCGAGGCCGATGAGAGCACAGAAGAGAGTCTTGCCGAGGGGAAAACGGAAGACATCACCGTGCACGAGCTTCCAGCCGTAATCCTCTAGATCTGAACCTGTGATGGTCGTGAGATGGATGGACATGGTGATCACATCACCTTCTTCTTCATCTTCGATGAGAGCGTACCGAGTGAAATCGTTCTTTAAAATGCGGAGGAGGATGATGGTGAGGAAACCGGTGAGGAGCAGAACTAAGATGATGGAGTTCATGATGGACAACCAATGGATCTGTAGACTTTTCTTCGTCGTTGCCTCTTCGGGATACATGTGTCTCTTTTCAAAAGTAACGTCTGAATCTCGTGTGAGGGAAATGACGATTGAAATGATGGATCACCTATGGGTGACCATTTGGCGGAGTAAGTCACTTCAAAGACAACGTCCGTCGATTTCAACTCTTGCATCTTGGTCAGATCGGCGGTGATGTTTCCGTAGATGACCTGATTCCATCAGAACGGAAATCATTGTCCCCGATGGTGACTCACCGAGTCTCCGTTGTATAAGAAATGGAAGTTGAGATGGGCGAAATAGTAGTATCTCTTGAGAGATTGTCCATTCTTTGTAGTTTGTATGGCGGCACCGACGAATCCATGAAGAGGTAGTCCATCATATTCCATCTCATAATAATAATAAGAATCGATGGCTTTCTTGTAAGCCTTAATGTCTGATTCATCTAAATGAAGCATACATAACATGGTCAATCCTTTCTCCTCTATGCAACGTCAGACGTGAGATGAAGGATCAGAATACCTTTGAAGTGCACATCGTAATTAGTAGCGAGTCTTCGTTCACCACTCATTCTCTCTCCCAACGAGAGATGGGCGTGTTGATGATCGGTCCTATTGTCTGCCGAGCAGAATCTGAGTGCGTCATAGAATCCGTAGGTCTCGCTTGGGTTTGCATAAGGTCCAATCTTGTTGACGAAAAAAGGTACCGGATCCCCGTCCTCATAATGATGGGGCCTCTTCTTGGCAGCCACCGCTGCTGATACGAAGGATAAGATGACTACCAGAAGTAGTAGCCCTCGCATTGTGTTTCTGGTCGTCTGCAACTTTATGAGCATGACACGGAAGTTCGGGTTGTAGTCCTCAACTTCATCCTATTTTAATTCATTAATCTGGTCTCTCAAATGAATACATTACAGAACAACACACCGCATACATATCACTCGTGCACAATCGTTTTACAAATCACTCCTCGTAGAAGGTAGAGGTTGTGGAAATGATAGAAATAAATGTCTTTTCAAGACAGTTTTATAAGATGGAAAGTTCGCCTGGCAATTCCAGACGAAAAACTGTCGTATCGGTCCCCAGACCACACAGATGACACGCACATCCACCGTCTTTATCCTATCCTATCTACTCGCTATCGTCTCCTCACAAACTTGCAATTGTCACAATCAATGCTGTAGCCGATACGGATAGTGAGATGGAGAAAGATTGGAGTCTGATGTTCTGAACGGTCGTCACAGCTGTGGAACGACTTCACAATTTTGTTCCACCTATCAGGGATGCAGAGAGAACTGTTGGAATGATACACCCACCAAAGCATTTATTTTAGACAATGAAGGTCGTATTGATTCGCTCAGTCCATCTGGTATGTAAAGAATATATATCTACTTCGATTATAACCTCATCCCAGGTAATCTGACTGGACAATGGAAGAACGTCGTATATATCATGCAGTCAGTCGGCTGGAAAGACAAGGTACGCTCTCTTAACGTTCCGGGATACAATCCAGTATCTACTTCGTATAATGTCTTAAACCTTGCCTTCTACACATCGACTTCTGGACCTGAAGAAATGGCTCAAACCTGGGCGCAGCTCAATAACGATGATCAGACGTCTTATCTGGATGCCTACCACAAGGCAGGCATCAAGGTGATCCCATCCATTACGAACCTCATGTTCATCCATAGAAGGTGCTCGTGAGTCTCTTTGGAGGAGCCGACAGTAATCCATCTCGATTGAATCCAATCCAATTCGCTGATACGGTGATTGCCATCTAATCTTCACTTGCCATGATCTCATCTTCCCATGCAGGTCATCGAATGGGTCAAGACGAATCGTTTAGACGGAGTGGATGTCGATTACGAAGACGAGGCTTCATTTTCGAGAGGAGATGGAGCTCTTTGGGTCATCTCATTGCAGAAGACTTTGCGAGCGGGCTTGCCCCATCACATCATCACGCACGCACCCCAAGCTCCTCACTTCTCTCGTGGAACGTTCGAGGATGAAGGTGAAGAGGAGAAGTTGAAGGGGAGCTGATGGTGAACAGCTTACGTTACAATTCATGATGCTGTGGGAGACACGATCGATTGGTACAACGTTCAATTCTACAACAATGGAGGATGTGAGTGGTCTTGACTGATCATCACAATATGTCTTCCATCATCATCGATCCATCACTGACATCACTCACAGATGACAACTGTAACGATCTGATGTTCCACCGAAAGGGCTACGGCTCTAAATCATCCGTTGTAGAGATCCACAAGCACATCCGAGTTCCCTTGTCCAAGATCGTCATCGGAAAGCCGATCGGCACGCGAGCCCGTCACGATGCACATGATGGCTTCATGAACGTCGAATCCCTCGTCAAATGCGTACAGAGGGGCAGGTCTGAGGGTCATGATGTGGGAGGCATGATGGGCTGGGAGTTGTTCAACGATCGAGATGGACGATGGGGCAAGTTGGCCTCAAGCCTGCGAAGATAAATGTACTTTGTAAGCTGTGGAGACTCTGCTTCTAACTTCGTTGAAGATAACAACTCGCGTCTCATCGTGGATAGTGAAGACAACATGATGACGATCTCAGAAACTCAAATGTAATTACAATTTATGTAGAATATACAGACGTCTTTGACGAGGACCTCACAGTTCCAAGCGCAAACAGAATAGTTGGGGGAGGCCGTAGAGGTCTCTCTTCACCGTCAACTCTCCCTTCATCTCCGACCCATCTCGAAAGATGAGATTCACGGTAAGAGGTTCGTCTGATGTGGTGAGATAAGTCAACTTGATCTTTCCACAGAGGTCCTTGATACTCTCATTCGATAGCATACTGTAGATCTGCAATCGTGGAGAATCAAAGTCTGATGTGTAGCCGTGCGCCGGGCTGATGCAGGTGAGCATGGAGTGTAACAAGGAGTTATATTTTACCGGAGGGAGTCGTTCATGTAGTAGATGTCAAAACCTCTTGTCCATATCAAGGTCGGCACTTCGAAGTCAGTCTCATCGATCGTCTCCTGATCATGTTCAGACCTTGTGATTCTTGATGGGACTTACGTCGATCTGCTGTTGAAACGTACGGTTCATCTGTAGGCATTGCTGACTGCTGAGGGATTTTCGAAGTTGTCGGGACGCTGATTCTCGATCGCTCGTGAAATCTGGTATGAGCTCTTCCACTTCATGAAAGCCTCTTTGTGTTAAGTGTCTATAAATCGTCTCTCTCATGTTGACGTCGAGTGTCCACGCGGATGGAGGGTAGACGCTGATGTCCTCCGTTTGTGTCGTCTCATCCGAGTCAGGTTGGTGAGGTGGAGACCACCAGACGGTTTCGTTTTCCACTGCTTGCAATCAATCCCACTACCACGGATGGCTAAAATACCTTTTGGTTTCGGAGCTTGTGCGTGTTGTTTCCACATCATTCTGAATGAGAGAAAGGCAGGCTTCAGAGGGGTTGCTCTGTTCTGGATCAACAGGTTTGCAGTGCGTGCGTCCACAGCATATTTCCTCCTCTTCTGCTTCGATGTGGTGCACTCTTCCCTCTCTTTGATACAACGATTGCAAGGCCGAACTGCAGGTGTCAATCTCACGACGAAGAACCTCTGATCCGTCTCACCATCGCCACAGCCGTGGTGTTGATCTCTACAGCCGTCGCAGGCATCGCTTACTCTCGGCGTCCTATTCGAGGCCACCATGATTGTTGCTCCTTCTGTCTAGCTTATGAGTTTTGTCCCAGTGTATCTGTATTAAATGCCCTCTCACAGATTTGGAGAGCATTACGTCATCCTGTCGCGGTAGCACACGCGCAAAGTGAAAGTTGTAACCTCGGGAAGTCCGAGCGGCCTGCTTGACAGGAGCATTACAATGATGTTGTCCACGCGCATCTCAAATGAGCACATGTACAGTTGAGAGCCTCTACCTGGGAGAGTTGGAAAGGTGTGTGCTTAAGATTAATCGAAAGGCCCAAAAAAAGTCTAAAATTTCACCGTGAATCTAATTCAGTTTTTCTGGTTGGTAGTCAAATGGTGCATTGAGAATGGATCATTTCTCTCCCGACTACTGGAATATGCACGACGAAAAAAATTAGTGATCCAAATGCATGGACACCAACCAGAAAAACCAAATCATCTTCTCGACAGATCGCGCCGATTTAAGTGTCCGCTAGTTGAATCGCGATGTCGTCTAAGTGGGATGAGACTCCAGAGGTCCCAACGAGAGGTGATGATGATGGAGTATGGTACACGATGGAAGGTGCATCCATCACGATGACACGATTGAAAGAGTGGTTTATAGTATTACATTCAATCATCCTCCTCTTCATCATCGTCATCTCCCTTGGCAATCATCGAGGGGTCCAACTCTGCCTTGACGGAGGCGTACACTACGTCAGAGTGAGGAATCAATTCGACCTCCTTTGTCTTGGGTGCAGCCTGCGTGTTGACTTGGTTGGCTGTTTGGACATCAGATGTGAACACGAGGCAAGATGTGAACATGGAGGATGTGAGAGGACTCACCCAATTGAGCAGATCGAATGATGTCTCTGGCGTAGTCGGAGCGGGCGACTTTCGTTGCGTTGACACCTTGATTAGGTCGGTCGGATGATATGGGATGTGATTCTCACCTCTCTTGTTGTTGATGCCAGTGTCGGCTCCAGCGCCGACGAGAAGAGTTAAGAAGTCCACGTGGTCTTTCTCGACTGCTTTGTGAACTGTGGAACACATTAAAATGCAAGCCGAGTCGGACGTGAACGTTCACCAGCGGTGTCTCCAGCGTGGTTTTGAATGTTCGTGTCGACTCCCTTCTGAGCTAAGATCAGCTCGGCGATCTCTGTTCGCATTTCAGCCGAAAGACATTGACACGTCGCATGTGAACCTCACCCAGATGGTTGAAGGTGGCCGCATAGTGAAGGGGACCATTCCCTAATCCATCGGTGGGGTTGGGATTGAACTTGTCTCCATCCTCTTCGATCAACTGCACCATTTTAGATCCGATGAGAGGAAATGAGAGAAGACAGTGCGGATACCTTCTTTAACAGACTGATGTTTCCTCTCTTGCAAGCGGCCAGAACCATGGGTCCTGGATCACGTATGAGCCGACGGATGTCAGCATTTCACGTCTCACCGTTTCCAGAATCCTCTTCCTCTCCGCTCATGTTTGTTTGATAGAGATGTCTAAAATGTGGGTTGTTGTTGTTGCTACGACCTGTTGTAGAGAAATGTGTAATCCCCCGAAATTGTGCCTGCTCTCATTTGCGAACGTACAAGAGTTACGAGCTCTTCATGAGGATACACATATACCCTACAAGTTCTCTATCGTGTCTTATTCCGTAGTCAGACGGCGAAGGTCATCTGTATCATATCGACGATGGACGAGCCACAACTGCGTATGAGACGAAAGACAATCACACATGAAAACATCCACCATCACTCTCACTTACAAATCTATTTATACTTCCACATCACGTCTTCTGATGTTTCGAGTGATAGACAGACAGCAGGACCTGCCTGATCTCTTCTCTCTTCACCGGCTTCGTCAGCACGGCGTTCATCCCAACGTCCAGGCAGAGTTGTCTGTTACTTGCCATGGCATCTGCAGTCAGTGCCACAATCTTGGGCCATTCACTGCCGTTCTGCAGTCGGATGAGCTGTGTCGCTTCGCTTCCACCCATCACGGGCATGTTGCAGTCCATTCTGAGACGTTCATCAGCGACATGATGATCGTGATGGAGATGATGAACAGGTCAAGAGAGACGTCTAAAAGATGAAGATGATGAAGATGATGACGATGAACTCACAAGATGAGATCGTACGGCTGTTCCGCGACCGACTCGACCGCCATCTTTCCATTGTCCACCACCTTCGCTTCTATACTAAACTTCTGCAGCAGCCTCTTGATGACTTTCTGGTTGACTAGATTGTCCTCCGCCACCATCACTCTCAGCTCCTTCACGACAGAGTCATCCATCGCCTCCTTCTTCTCCTCCTCCGATTTCGCACCCAACACCAACACTTGGTGCACCAACCTATAAACGTGCGTCCTCTTAAGAGGTTTCCTCAACAACAGTGTCGGCCTCTTAAACTTTGTCACTTGTGAGGGCACGCCTGGGTTGAGACGTTCTGTGATCCAAATGGAGGCCTGCTGACATCTCTCCATGAGCTTCTCGATGCTGTCCTTCTCTTGTTCCATGTCCATGACGAGAATGGAGACGTGGCACTTTTCGCCCGATTCGTCCAAAAAGTTGGCGGCGGCGAGGCAGGTGGAAAATGAGTGAGTCTTCAGGCCCATTTCTTCCAAGGTTTTGGCGAGGGCGTGGGACTGCGAGGCGTTGCCATCTACAACGATGGCGGATTTCGCCTGCAGTTGGTTGCATTCTCTGACACGGTGACAGATGGATGTCAATTGTTTCGACTCTTCGTTGGGTGGGCTGGCGGTGACCTTGAGAGAGAAGAAGAAGGCGGCACCGTGTCCTTCTTCTGATTCGAGCCAGATCTTTCCCTCCATACCTTTGTGTGGATGAGTTGCACGGATGATGATGATGTGATCGTCTTGGATGACATGGGTGATGATGATGTGATCGTCTTTGGATGACATGGGTGATGATGAGGGGGTGAAGATATTTAGATCGAGATCGTGGTGTTCATCATCATGACAATGAGATCGTGATGTTTATGATCATGACGATGAGATGATGGAACTTGTCATGAAAGTGATGATGATATATAAGCTCACCCTCTATGATTCTCTTGCAGATGGATAATCCCAACCCCGTACCGTTCTATCACCCATCAGCTTCCATGAAAACTCCATGAAAACTCACGTATCTCCTAGTGTAAGAAGAATCTCCCTGCGTGAACGGCTGAAACAATTTGTCTCGAAATGCCTGACCACCGTCACGTCTCGTTGTAGATGGTCGATCTTCTCACCTGACTGACACCGATTCCAGTATCTCTCACACACAGGGTGATGACGTCATCCTTCACTTGTCCACTCACTACAATCTCTCCCTTTTCCGTGAACTTGATCGCATTCGACAGCAAGTTGACTGTACCCATCAGTCTCAAAATCGAATTTGGGACGAAATTTCACCGAAAACTTGTCTCAAACGGACGTGATCGGCGACGATCTGCAGGCCCACTGGAAAATCAGATTGTGTGACGAGTTGTAGTCCCTTGTTCATGGCATTGATCGTGCAGATGTCCACACTCTCTTCCATCACGGCTTGCATCATCACCGGCTTCATATCGATATTCATACCGTTGGCCTCGATCTACAACGCGTCAGGAAATTTCGGGGGGAATTTCGATTTACCCTGGAGTAATCGAGGACGTCGTTGATGACGGTCAACAGTTGATCGCCGCAGAGTTGACCGATCTGGATGACATCCTTGTCTTCCTCGGAAAGACCCTCTTTTTCCAGGAAATGCGAAATTCCCTCGATGATTCCGGTGAGGGGTGTTCTCACTTCTACAACTCACTTCAGTTTATATTTTTCATTCTCTATGACTCGATTGATTTTATTCAATATAAATATTTGAAAGAGAGAAAAAGATAAATAAAAGAAAGAGTAAGCTCACCGTGGCTGATGGTAGCTAGAAATCGGGAGTGGACGGCCAGTGCTTTGTCCTTCTCTTGAATTTCCTTCTCCAAGGCCTTCTCCATCTTCTTTACCGTAGAAATGTCCGTACAGATGATGGCATATCTGTCCTTCGCTGCTTCCCACATGACACACATCCACCATATGTCTAAAAATGGATCGTGAACGGTCCTCATGGCCATTCCATTCGTTCTGTGAACGTTCAGATGGATGACGTCACGCTTCGTCATACCTCTTGACTTCATTGATACAGTCGACGTAGAGAAATACGTGCTCCACCGGAATTCCCAGCTCACCTGTGAAAGCATGACTCGTTGTAGATGAAGGAGAGATATGGATCGTTGTAGATGAAGGAGGGTCATGACTGGTTGTAGATGGAGTAGAATACTCACGTGAAGATCTTCCGTTGGCGTCGATGAATTTTGCGTAGGCAGAATCGATGGTCTGCTGTCCCCTCTTGTTCATCATGTGATACATGATGTGACCATCGTCTTCCGGCTCCACTGAAATTCGTCAATCTACAACGATGTAGATGGACTCACTGATGGCCATGACACAGTCGCTCGTGTTGACCAGTTGAGTGGTCAAATGATTTCTCGTTTGAACTTCGAGGGAGAACGTCTCCAATTTCTTCCTCTCCGTGATATCGTGAATGTTGACCACGAAACGATGCTCGTAGCCTGATCTCCTTCAGTGTCTCGTCCCTTCTTCGTTTGCTTTCGTCTTTCGTCTGCTTTCGTCTTTCGTTTGCTTTCGTCTTTCGTTTGCTTTCGTCTTTCGTTTGCTTTCGTCTTTCGTTTCCATCTGAATCAAGAATGAATGTTCACCTCCTCGTGGTTCCTTCATTTGCGTGACTTCTCCGGTCTTTTTGTCTCTGGAATCGATGTATTGACAGTCCACGCGACAGAAAGGGCGAGCTGAGGCATGATGTCAATATCGGAGATGACCGAGAGAGAAGGGATGGACACTCACTTCCGTCGTAGAGAGTCGTCTCGTTCTCGATGTGTGTGCACTGCTGTGATTTCATGGACTCGAACATCTGATCCATCCACCACTGGCGCTCCTCATCGTTGGTCTTCTTCTCTCTCCCGATCCATTTGCCTTTCATGTCCTCTGAGATGTGATGTCATTCCGTGGATCACTTACGACATGCAAACGGATCGTTACCTCCGATAAACTTGAGATAAGGCTTCGTGTGATCTTGAAAACGAATGTCTCGTCCCTCCACATCGAGAACGACGACGGCCGCAGCAGAGTCCATGATGGATAGAAATCGTGATGTGGTGTCTTGTTCTTCAAGACTCATCAGACGATCCGCTGCGATGGAGTATTTGTGAAGATGTGCGGTCAACGTGACCACTACATAGCCTCCTGCAGTGGGTGTAAAATCTGTCTCTATCGTGTAGCTCTCAGATTGAACGCGAGTCTTGAATAAGAATGACTGAAGACCGCTCTTCGATGCTTCGGAGGTGAGATGCCAGAATGTATCACTGAGCATTTCATTCTTCACGTCCATCAGACGGTTCGAGGCTCTGTCACTGGAAACGGGTCAGGGGAATAGATCTATGGCTTTCTTACAGGTTTGGAGTTGTGGGTCTATGTGGCACATTGATCAATGCCTCTCTCGTTGTGTCCATAAGTCGAAGAGCACTGCTGTTGGCATAGAGGACTTTGTGTGCTTCTTTGATTTCAATGATTACTAGACCCTGCCGAATGTATTCTAGCGAGTCCACCAAGATGTCCAAGATGGCGGACTGGCCGGCCTTATCGTCGCCCGCTGACGTCCTCGACCTCTTCATATCTTCCTCGAATGTGCGTGTGTGTTTTGTTGGGCGTTTCGCAAATCTTTCATTTGATCATTTAATGTATTACTAAATTCAGGAGCGAATCTTTATCACTGACATGAGTCAGAACCACCATGATCCTCTTTATCAGAATCCCTTCTTCTTTTTCTTGACGGGGAAATTTGTAGAAGACCTCCTCGTCTGTGAACCTTGTGATGAAGAGATGGATACTTGTGATGATTGAGACATGACATCCAGAGATGAAGAAGGCAAAGACTCTCTCGGTCTCTCTTGCGTCCGAACCGTTGGAATCTTCCCCGATGGCATCTGAAAATTTGTTCTGTGGCTGGCCGGTGCTTGAGCCCGTTGTCTCTGCGCTGGTGCCTGCCCATCTTCAACATCATCGACATCATCGGTATCGTGTCACCTTGGACAGATCCTCCACGACCTTCTGATAGAAGGCGTGTGACTCTGTTCGACTGTGATACCCTCTGGTGCTCTCCTCTTGTTCGGAGAATTTCAGATATGCATTCCAGTGGTTGTTCAACTCTTCGAAATCAATCTCGTTGACGCCCAATTTCTTCTCTTCCAACTTTTTCAACTTGTCTCCCCTCCATGTGATGAACCTGCCCGAGATGAGATGTCATCCTCTATACGTCCCCTCACTTTTCTGGGGCGTTGAGTCTCTCAACGAATTGGTTGCTGTAGACGATGAGAGATGAGGTCGTCTGTTGATCGGGTGAGTCTCGGTTTCCCGCCACAACGTGTGTCTTTAGCTTCTTGGCCTCTACGAGGATGGTGAGAGCGTCTTTAAGCATCTCTTCCGTCCATTTCGTCTGGTATGTGTCGTTGGCCCACGTCTGGATCTCTCGCCTGGGGACGTCAGACTACAACGAGGCGATGATGAATCACAGTGATTTGGGAGATTGGAGGAACTGCTGGAGGTGGGGGGAGATACGAATGAGGATCTGGTTGATGATGCCCTTTCTCGATATAGTGTTGTTCTCCTGCGATTCGATGAATTTTGGCGGGAAATTTTGGCGGGAAAAATCACCTCGCCTCGGCTTCTCTTGGGTAATTTGTCTATGTCGAGTTTGAATCCTTCGACTTCACCGGTGCGGCCGTGTTTCTTGCACACCTTCAGTCTCCTCCCCCTCGATTCCCTCACCTTCTCGTTTTCTTCTCTGTTGAATGCAGTGTGATAGTGAGATGCGATGTCACTGTCCCGTTGTAGATACTGAACCGTCACATCACCGTATCGATTGATTCGAAACAACGAAGACATGGCCGCCTTGCCATTCTTTCGTTGTGATGTCAAAAATGTTCCTGAGATGTCGTCAGTCAGAGTGTGATGTCATGAGACCGACCGATGAGGTGGGGCTCTGGTTCGATGTGGTGTCCAGAAGAGGACCCTGAAAATCAATCAATTTCCTTCCCTTTTCACTCTCTTCTTCTCACTCATCATGACGCGTTGTAGATGACCTCCCGCCGTCTCGGTTAAAATGTCTCCATCTGACGACATTTCAATTCATCTCATTCTATTCTCATCTCTTCACCTCTATCTGATCTATACAATTGAACTTCTCCGTGATTATAATTATGAATCATCGTGGTCGGTGGTTCCACTAGCAGCTCATCAGACCTCCTCAAAACTTTTCTCCTCACTCGAATGGAACTGCTGGATCTTCCTCGGTGCATCCCACATGTAATGTCGCTGCCCCGTCACCACCTTGTTTGCGTAGCGGATGTCCGCGTTGTAGATCGAGCTCGTCGTGGCGAAGGTGATGCCGTTGGGATCCCTCTTGGCCTCGATGGAAACGCAAGAGAGAGACTCTTTCTTGGAAAAAATGTGATTCGACTGGATGATGGTACTGACCAGTGCGTCTTTCACCTGATGATGAAGATCATCACGATCTGATCGCATGATGTGTCGTGTGGATGTAGATGTCTCACCCTTCGATCGATGGAAGAGACACCAGTGACGGTACTGACGTAATGTACGTACGGGCTGTCGCTGTAGTGACAGTCCATCCATTCTGTCAGCTGATTGCCGTCTCCCCTTTTGAGTTGTGGTTTCAGAATCATCTCTGTCTTTGCTAGATGATGTGGATCGTATTCGTAGAGAGAACCATCTTCGCAGAAGATGAGAAGAGACTGAGGGTGGAAGGGTGAGTGACGGATGGACATCATCCTCTCTCTCGTCTGGATGATGTCTCGTTGCGTGAGAACGTGAGAACCTGTTTGGAATGTCGGTGAGGAATGGAACGTGGAGATGTGATGGAGATCGAAGGGGCGACAATCTTGATGATTAGAATGCATCTTACTATCTTCTTGACAGATGGAATAGAGGAAACAGGTCTGAGTCGTGCGGACGGCTACACTTGGAGAGTTGAAACCATTCGACGTGTCGACTTGATAGATACTCTCGTTTTTGGCAAACTTCCAATCAAGTGATTTCGTCTTCCATCGTCTGACTACTTGTTCCTCTTTCGAAGATTCGAGGTTGATTTGAGTGAGATCTGAAGGTGATATGAGAAGATGATTTTCCAAACGGTCTCACATAAGACACTTGCGTTTGGTCCTCCTGCGTGGAGCATGAGGTTTCCCTGTGATGATCACGTACTGAAAGAAATGACATGTCCATATCGTACCTGATCGGCTTCGATTACACCTATACCGTTCCCCTGAATATGGTTCAAGTTTGCTTCTTGGCTGTTGAATAGAAGCTCTTCTTCCACAATCTTCTTCAGCCAATCATCACAAGCAAAGAAATCATCGGCGTGATGCTTGTGTAACCATTCAACTTGGCTGTTGGCAAACGATTTCAATTGCTCGTGTCCTTTGATGCTCCCGTATGTTTTCGTCAGAGGGAAGTTGTGATCGGCCCGATTGGTCCAAGCACTGTTCTGCCACAGTGCAACTGGCTTGTGGTAATACTCGATCATCACCTCTGGATGATGATTGGTGATCTTGCGATCGGCGGGCGCAGAAATCAGTCCAAATTTCTCGCTTTTCGTGATCTCTTTTCTCACGACTTCATCACCATCATTCAACAGTAGATGCAATTCAGAATCTATATCTTCTGTCGATTCCTGCCCCAAATGAAGTGCAGATTTGAAGAGACAAAAATTGGCATATAAAATGCAGAGAGTACTCGTTGTAGTATGTGATGGTTTCGCGCCATTTTCCATTTTGAATAGATCATGTCTAAGAACCCCAACATCACGTCCTTCTTAGAGAAGCCAGCAGAGGTCGAAACAACACCAGAAGGAGACGATGAGGTCGATCTCTCGGCGGTCGTCTCGTCAGATCTGACCAAGGAGGACATTCTTAACATGGATCACGGCTCTCTGTTGGGGGCCATGCAAGATATACAGAGTGAGATCGCCAAGTTGGAAGAGGAACTAGGCGAAACCGCTTACGATGAAGGTGAGCAGATTCAAGTGCATTGACCTCTTACACCATCTCAGATGATGAAAACGACGAGAATAACGAAGAATTGGAGCTTTTCCGAGTTCCAGAGTTCTGCATACCCATCCGTAAAGATGTTCGAATGGTCGATTGGGATGCCATCGCAAAAGAAGTGCAGTTTGACGTCATCACCATGGATCCTCCCTGGCAATTGGCCTCTTCGAACCCAACTCGAGGAGTGAGTCACGTTTCATACCAAGATCCATCTGTGGTTGCCATTAACACGTGAAACAGGTGGCCATCGGATACAAACAACTTCCCAACAAAGACATTATGGACATCCCAATCCACAAACTTCAATCCAATGGTTTCCTCTTCATCTGGGTCATCAACGCCAGATACACGTTCGCCCTCGAGATGTTCGAGAGATGGGGTTACGAGTGAGTTCTCCATCTTCCCCACCATCCATCATCCACCATCTCATATCACCTCCTCACCCTCTCCAGACTCGTTGACGACATCACGTGGGTCAAAACGACCGTTCACCGTCGCATGGCCAAGGGACACGGTTTCTACTTGCAGCATGCCAAGGAGACTTGTCTGGTGGGCAGGAAAGGAAAAAATCCTCCTGGAACAACAGGAAACATCGGCAGTGACGTCATATTTGCCGAGAGAAGAGGTGAAGGATCTCACGTTCGCGATGATCGCACGATGATCACAGGATGATCGTGATCATGATGGTGATCGTATGGAGGGACTGAAGAGGTGGATAGGTCAGAGCCAGAAGCCTGAGGAGATCTACGAGTTATGTGAAACACTTGTACCGAACGGAAGATATCTGGAGATCTTTGCCAGGAGAAACAATCTGAGAAACTATTGGGTCTCCATAGGTAATGAACTGTAATCACATTTACCTTCTCTTCTTCTCTTTCATCTCTCTCCTCTCTTCTTTCACTTTCTTCTCTTTCATCTCTCTCCTCTCTTCTTTCACTCTCTTCTCTTTTATCTCTATCTTCTCTCTTCTCTTTTATCTCTATCTTCTCTCTTATATCATTCTCTTGTCTCTTCTATCATTCTCTTGTCTCTTCCACAGAGACCATGTGTCCACATACACTTTAATTCGATTTTATTCTCCATCCGTTGTAGATCAGTAGACGTAATTGCGGAAGGTGAGGTTGAGCCTTCCTCCCAACACCTGTGTCACATGATCATCATCCATCACCATCATCATCCTCTTATCTCACCTTCACTTCCCTGGGTACCTCGTGTTTGTACAACTGTTGACATCTGCCTTTCATCCACAACATACTTCCACTCTTCAGCTTGCGATCGAAGACTAATCGTCCATCATCGACGTGCTTCATGCGAAATGTCCTCTCTGAACCAAAGGAGAGAGAGACGATGTCCATGTTGTCTGCAGCGGGTTGTCCATAAGGTTTATCGGCATGAGGTCCAATGCGATCGTGTCCGTCTCGATAGAAGTTGGCGACGACGAAGTCTAGACGTAAGCCCATCTCTTTTCTGATGCAAGATGAGAAGGTGGAGGGTGGAGGTGCCTCACTCGATGTGTTTTTGGAGGAGGATCAAAGTGGGTGTCATGGGGTGGACTGTCGTGTTCCATCTCGGATCCACTCTGAAGAAGATCAACGTCTTCAACATCATCATGCACCTCACTTAGACCGACCGGATCGAGTGACATCGTCGGCGTGAACGCTCGTCAATCTCGGTTGGAGGTGAACTTTTCCTTGAAGTGTGATGGTCTCTTGCTTCAAGTTTAATTCTTCCATCAGTTTATCATAGACATCTGACGGATCGTCCACAAAGTGTTCCACCATTTCAACACATTGCGAGAGTTCTTCATCGAGATCGATGCGACACCTCTTGTTCTTGGGGCTGTCCTTTTTAACGACCGTGAAGAAATCACGAAGGTCTGGCCCTCTCTTTGGCATGTGCTGTTGTCTGATGCTGAATTCCAGGAAGTATGGCGGGTGGGTTTCGTTGTAGTTGGACGAGACAATTCCTGGTAAAAAATTTCAGCGATTTTCGCACGATGCCTTCTCTTCTGTGTGATGAGCTTCCCGTCAATGGAGCCAACTCTCTCTTCATCTCTTTCCTATTTGACCGGACTTGTAGTGATTCTGGTCTGTGTGTTACGTAACGAGGTATTCTATAGATCTGAATACAAATGTGAGACAAAGACAGGTGTACAATGATTTATCCCAGTAGTAGTTCCAACGCAATCACCGCTATATTGATACCTATGAGTGGCACTGCGATCTTTCAGAGATGGTGAGACACACGAACCTCACGTCGCATCAACATACGGACGGCACTGAGAAGATTGATGATCTTGTCTTTGACGCTGTCTCCCTCCAACGAACTGCCTCCACGATGACCCCAGCCAACTGCGGATCTCTCAGACACAGACTGCCGCGTAAGACTCACTTGGTTTCAAAAATCTCTCCTCGTTGAGAATCGCCAATGCATTGACGAAAAGGATGATGGCCTCGATCAAAGCGTAGAGGGAGAGAACCATGTTTGTTGTGATCTGATTTGATAGATGTGACCCGCATCACACAAAAAGTGAAATATTGAGGATTTATTGTTCAAATCACCAGCAACACGTACACAACTACATCATGAGCGTCGTAAGAGTACGTTCAGAAGATTCGTTCAGACTTCACATATGAGCAGTACTAACACCACATCTTCTAGATCGTATATCACTGCCCTTGTCCAGATGGTGCCTTCGGAGCGCTGGCAGCGTGGCTCTATTTCAGATACAACACACAGATGGGTCAGTCTCCCATCAATTTCTGCATCTGATTACATCAGATCTGAAATTCGTGCCCAACAGTGTCTTCCAGCACCCAGCCATTGAAGACATGAAGCTCAGCCCTCTTGCTGAAGTCTATTAGTGAGCTAGCTCTCCACATGCAAATGTCTCAACATCACAGCATCGACTGTACACCCCCCGAACCGTTTCTGACTCAAGTGGCTTCTCAATGCAAGAAGATCATCATCCTCGATCATCACAAGACTGCATTAGAGGACAACCAGAAGCTGAGAACCGCCGGTAAACTACCCGAAAACGGTTCGTACTCACATTCGATCGTGTGATCTGATGAACATCAGTCGAAGCCCATTACGACATGAAAAAGTCTGGCGCCACGATGGCCTGGGACTACTTTAGAAATCTGACCAAAATCAAGCACGACTATGATCGTTTCGAAGAGATCTATGGATATATAGAGGATAACGATCTGTGGAAGAGGGCTCTACCAAATTCACGAAGATTTTCTGTGTGAGTTTATATCCAGATGCGATGTCGATCATCATCGTGATCATCATCGTGACTGGAGTTATAGAGGACTCGCAGGAGAAAACTTGAATTTCGATTACAACTCGAATCCAGATCTATTCATCGACATGATGTCATTAGGTGATGTGTCCTCGCAGACGTGCCGACACTGACGAGAACAAGACATCCAGCAGTTGATCGAGAGAGGAAAGGCTCTATCGAGTAAACAACAAGACATCATCGACAGAGAGATCGAAAAGTCTTTCGCAGTGCGTGAAGACACATTATGATTTAAAATGACGTCACGACAGATCCAAATGGAAGGATTTGGAACATTCCTGGCCGTCTTAACTCGTTACGGTGACCTCCGCAGTGAGATGGTGAGAGTCTCATCATCTCTTCATGATGTTCGTCTTTGGAAACTGGGAGACGAACATCGATAGATGGAGGAAACTGAAAGAAGAAACAGGGTAACCAATTGGCAGTGAAGAGTGAATCTCTGGGACACAGAGGCATCGCTGCCGTTGTCTACAGAGAGGAGAAGATAGAAGACGAGTCGAAATTGAAAGTCAGCTTGAGATCCCTACCAGAGGAGGACACTTCAGTCATCTCGAAGAAGTACGGCGGTGGTGCGTGATGATGAACCCGCGATGCAGCATGGTGACGATGAAACAGGTGGACACAAGAATGCATCGTCCTTTGTGGTGCAGGAGAGCTTGTTCAATGGATGGAAGATATAGACGAAATAAAAGGTCATCAAAAATATCTTATTGTGAGATTACAGCAGTGTAGAGAATCGTAGGAATTCAGAATTTCAGACGAAGAGGAGCACGTGCTCACATCACATCACACACACCCACAAGATACACATGCATGCAACGAGACGTCTCATTGTTACACGCCCCTATGTTTCACGTTCCATCAATGTCTCTCAACTCCATTGTAAACCCGACAGCCGACGTCATTTCTTCTCATGGTTGAATCAGAGTACGTCCATGCATTCTGTTGTCATTCTGAGACTAATTCGAACAGAGAATCCATTCAAATTGAAGGAGTCAGATGAAAATGTCGTCGATTCGAATGTAACGCAAGGGCAGAATACACAATTTGTCCAACATAAACCTCCACCAGTCAACCAAGGTGATTCATCATCTCCATTCCAATTCCATTTTGAATGACTCAATGCAGGTCCTGAAGATGACATGAACGAAAAGATGTGAGGGGGAATACGTCTTTTCACGTCTTAATTCTCCGTAGAGACGCTTACATAGCAGAACACGAGAGGAGGGCGCAGACGCAGGAAGAAGAGGAGAACAGGAAAAAGCAAGTCGTGAAGACTGAATTGACGAGCGGCGGTCCAGCCTACGAGGGAGAGGTGATCATCTCCATCCCATCATGAACATCGCCCATCGACGATGAAATGAAACGAGATAAAAGAAAAACGACTCACCTTACACAGATGGTCGACGGCAGACCCCACGGACAGGGTAGAGCTGCATACCGTGACGGTTCCGTCTACCAAGGCGAGTGGAAGAATGGTTTCTACCACGGCTACGGCATCATGAAGTGGACCAACGGTGCAACCTACAGAGGTTTCTGGTCTGAAGGAGTCGCAGAGGGTTTCGGACAATGCGGTACGTACACCTATATTCCTTTCATCTCTCCATCATCTACAACTCGCCATCTGTCACCTTCTCAATCGAACGAGACCCGTATGTTCGGCATCTGATGAGGGTAGAGGACCACAGGGGAACCTTTGAAGGAACGTGGAGGAACAATATGATGCACGGCGTGGCCAGAATGGTGACCATCAATGGTAGCTACACGGGACAAGTTCACTTCAACCAACGGCACGGCCTCGGCGTCATGAAATCTCTCGGAAATCTCACCTACGCAGGTCATCATCTCCACTCCAATTTTCGTATCTCTATTCGAACGTACTGAGACGTAACAGGCGAGTGGAAAGAGGACAAAGCGACTGGCTACGGCAGGTGTCGGTGGACAACCGGACAAGTCTACCTCGGGCAATTTGAAGACGGAAAGGCTCACGGGTTCGGAAAAACAGAATTAGCCGGGCCGCTTGGATTCATCCACGAAGGAGAGTACAAGAATGGTGCGTTTCAAGGGAGAGGAATACTGAAGAAGAACACCGGCCTCGTTTACACGGGAGACTTTGAGGATAACGTAGAGGAGGGGTTCGGCAGGACGAGTCACCGAGGTGGGACGTTGTACGATGCGTGGGTTTAAGGTTTAAGGTTGTACGCATTTCGGAGAGTACAAGAGGGGGAAGAGGGAGGGGCACGGGTGGCTGATAAGGAACGATGGACTGTCTTACCAAGGAAGTTGGATGAACAATGCAGCTCATGGCTCTGGCATGATCGTCACACCCAGGTGGGGTGGAAGAGTCGAAGAAAACTGATGGAAATCTAGGTTTACGTACAGTGGTGAACTGGTCCGTGGGACGCCACACGGAGAGGGAGAGATGAACGACCAACAGGGTGGATTTTACGTGAGTTGAAATAAAATGAAATAAAATGGACGTGTGACTGATGAGATGCAGAGAGGACCGTGGAACAATGGTACACCCGTGAATCACCCCAACCGGCTCAAAATAAAGCCGATGGGCCCCGATTTCTTTCACTGACGAGAGCTTCATCTTCTACATCGCATGAGCCTCTTCTTCTATAGATACATCTTCCTGGACTCACACGTGGAGTCCGTTCGATGATGCAACTGTCCGAAGAGATGAGGAAAGGAATAAAGCTTCGCAAGATTTAATGATACCTTCTACAACTTTGGGGAGGAAAGTAGTGGAGCAGAGAACATCATGGACGTCCGCAGCACAGACATAACTAAACGTGCCAACATCGGCCTCTCTGTGTCCCTTCCTAATGTCAACATCATTCCGTGGCGTCAGGAGCATTTAGAGAGTAAACACGAGCCATTCATCATTGGTGTCGCCGGAGGAACTGCATCAGGAAAGACATCCGTCTGTGATATCATCGTCAAGGAGCTTGGAATCGACCAATCGAGAGTGGCGATCATATCTCAGGACTGCTTCTATAAGCCTCTGACGCCAGAACAAATCCAGAATGTTAAGAAGTACGATTTTGATCATCCCGGTGAGAACTACAAGATAAAACGAATCCGCTCATGATGGACAGACGCTTTCGATTGGGATCTCATCGAGGAGACTCTGAGGGATCTTCATGACGGCAAAGCCATCAAGGTTCTTAGACATCTACTCCCTGTCTCTTATATCTTCCATAGGTACCCATCTACGATTATGTCACACACTCTCGTAAGACGGAGAGCACCAACTTGTATGCCATCGACATCATTTTATTCGAGGGTATTCTCGTTTTCTACCAACAGAGGATCATGAAATACATGCACCTGAAGATCTTTGTGGACACTGACGCCGACATCCGATTGGCTAGAAGAAGTGAGTCCTCTCACCTCTCAGGCGCTGTGTACTGATCGTGAATCACCAGTTTTGAGAGACATCAAGCACAGAGGAAGAGATTTAGACGGTGTATTACAACAATACCAAACATTCGTCAAGCCTTCTTTCGATGAATACGTTCTACCCGTGAGCCACATTTTCCCATCATCAACCATTCTCACACCTCCTCATCCATCTTCCCCACATCATCTAACACGACAACAGACGAAGAAGAACGCAGACGTCATCGTCCCTCGCGGCGCCGACAACGTGGTCGCCATCGATCTCCTCGTCCAACACATCAAGCTCAAGCTCCTCGCCATCTCCGGTCGAAAGTTGAAGCTCTCGGGTAACAAGGAGAAGAAGGACAAGCAACAACAAAGCCGAAAGATAGAAGTGACGAGCAGCGAAGACATGTGCAGGACTCCACCAGAGAAATTTAGTGTCTTTGATGACCACTTTGAAGTATAAACTAGAACCCCTTCTTCGTCTTTCGGCTCTGTGCTCCATCCAGCTTGCTCGCCCTCGTCGTCGTCACTTCAAAGTCCTCCCATTCGTCATCGCTCCACCCTCCTTTCCCCTTCTTCTCCTCTTTCTTCTCTTCTCTCTCCTCTTCCTTCTTATCTTCTCTCTTTGTCACTCTCTCAACCTTTTTTGGACTGCTCGTAAGTTCTCGCGTGCTCTTCTTCGTTGTAGAGCCGAATTCGGCAAAGTCGTCATCATCATCGTCTCCCCAGCCATCGGATGATGGTGCCGTAGTCTTCTTCTCTACCTTCTTCGGGGGTGGATTCTTGTTCTGTGGCTTCTCGAAAAAGTCATCGTCATCATCTTCTCCCCAGCCATCGGATGAGGTCTCCTTCTTGTTGACCTTCATTCCTCCTTTAGAAGGAAGGGTGGTCGTCCGCGTCGGTGTGTCTCTCGTCGGCGTCTCCGTCTTCTCTTGTTGCTTCTCTACGATGGGAGATGTGTTGCTGCCGTTGGGTGCAGAAGATTGACCCTTCTCTGCTTCTCCTCCGTAGATCTAGCCTCGTGAGTTGAAATTTCAAGTTGAAAGTTCACCCTCTTGGATAACCAGGAGAGGACGGTAGGCTGTACCATCGACGCCTCCGCAATGTTCTCCTCTTTGCCCTGTACACGTCAGACGAAATTCCAGTGAAATTTCGAGTTACGTACCGTCTCAGATATGGTCTTCAGCTTATTGACGAAATCTTGCACGGCCTGAAACGCACCCTCCCTGACGTCTCTATGTCTCGTTACGATATCTCGACGACAATTGGGACGTCACTTTTCGGGGTCGATCATGCATAGGGACAGATTTGGGACGATTTTTCCCGCCATATCTTCCTTCGTGTAGTAGTTCTGTGTCACCATGAAGGACATCACTCCAGCTACTCTCGCTCTAGAGTATGGATCTTTCAATGACCTACAGAATGCAGGAACTAGAACTTTTTGCCGCGTCTGAAACATTCGTCAACATTGTATCCAAACTCAATTCTTTCATCTGTGATAGTCTATGTGATGTCTTCATGCAAATGATGAAAATGATATGAAAGAGAAGAAGAATGATATGAAAGAGAAGAAAAATGATATGAAAGAGGAGAAGAATGATATGAAAGAGAAGAAAAATGATACGAAAGAGAAGAATGATATGAAAAAGAGAGGAGAAAGTGAAAAAAGGAATCGACAGAATGATCTCACCGCGTGAGGGATGTGACCTGCAATCTTAGCGAGACAGATCGTCGTATTGGTTCGTATTCCAGGCTCTTCGTCCATCTGTAACTTTGCAAAATACTTCAGCATCTGAGTCGTGATCGTCTTCTCTGACAACTTGGGTACCAACAACATCATCGATTTGACAGTCAACTCTCTCAACCCCGGTGACGTATCCATGAACCCTCCACACTGTACCCGTCAATCAAATCATCGATTTCATCATCACATCGTCGATTTGACGTCACATCACGATCACATCGTCGATTCGACTCACGATGTTATTGAAGATCTCTCCGTCTACAACGGAGTTGGGTAGGTACTCTATGAATTGATCTAAATTCTGCAATAAATTCGATCGAAATGCCCTGTCGTTCGACGCGAACCATCGGATGACGCTTGGGGTGACCTTCGAGTTGTACTCCTCGTTGGACAGTTGTTTGGCGATCTTGAGGACGATGACTAATATCTTTGAAGAGGCCGTGCCTAGATCGAGAGCGTTGACGAGGTGAGGTAGAATCTTGTACTTGCTGCAGGAGATCGGGAAGGTCTCCACGTGGGATTCTAATTTCCTGTGAAAAGTCATTGGAAGGCGGGAAAATTTTCGCGGAATCGTCCACCCACCGGAAGAATTTCTCCTTCTCTGCGGCGTCCTTGAGTGCCATCTCTTCTAAGAAGAGGCAAGTCTCTACGTAATTGTTCTGAAAGTAAGAGGACGTCAGGATCTCTGCTGGTTCTATACGATTGTCTGGATTTGAGTGAAGCATCTTCTGGTAGACAGGGAGCAGGTCCTTGGGTATGTTGCCGGGCCTCTTCAGCTCCTCCATCTTCTCGTATTTGCCGTTGTAGAGTTCGTAGATGAGACAGGCCAACATCCACACGTCGATGCAGGACAGGTTGTCTTCATCGAGGGGAGTCCAGTTGTTCTTGACGTACTCGGGTGACTTGTACTTGTTTGGGATGAATGAAGTGAAGCCAGAATTACGGATGAGAGACGTTGTGTCAGCGAAGGGGGAGATGAGATCGAAACCACCGAGCTGATGAAATGGATCAAAAATGATGGAAATGATGGAGATGTTGGGAGATGGTTATCGATCTTGAATCGAATTTACCTTCCAATCTCCGGCCTGTGTGACGAAGATGTTTTCGATTGTGAGATTACCGTGAATCATCTTCGCCGTCTTGAGAAAAGACAAGGCTTTCTATTTGACGTTGAGAAAGAAGAAGATCTATCAGGCCTCACCGTAAGTTGATAGATGCCCCAGATCAGTGCCGATGGATACTCTGCGATCTCTTGCAGGTACTCCGTCAGAGGCTTCACGGCCTCCGTGACAATCGTTACCCCGGTCGTTTCATCTTCGAATCCGTCGATGTATGTCAAAATGTTGGGGTGTCTCAACGTCCTCAGACGCTTGAAATAATTCGAGGCACACGGCGCTCTGTGAGAGTTCTTCTTCGAATCGAAGGACAAAACAGTCACAGGACTTCCATCCGATTTACGAGAGCCTCTGTTCAATCTCCATGCCTTGCCTTCGTATCCAACAATCTCTTCCTTCACTTCGAAGGGAAAGTCTTTCGTTGGTCCTCCCAAGATCCACTTGAACATGATGAATCGCGAAAAATCACAACCACGGCCGAATTTTGCTCTTATGGCCAGTTGTATCGCTCAGTATAAATTGATTTTAAATCATCAGCATCGAAGTGAGGGAGAGAACAACAGAGATTGAGTGAAGGGAGAGAAATGATGCTATTGATATTGTGATTCTTTTTCTGACAAGATCAACAGGGTGAATAGACAGACCAAAAGGCCAATTAGGTGGTCAACACTCTCAAACACCTTCAAATATATGGATAAACTATTCTTTGGGATGTTTGAAAGATTTCAGGTGATTGTTATCAACACACACCCCTTGCACGTGCGGCTGTGTCCGTTGTGGTGTGGAGCCGTCAAACTGACCACAAACGCGAAACCCGCGAGAAAATAAACCATCATTGACAAGAGAATGAAGATCATCGGATTAACTGGTGGTGTATCCTTTCTCAACTATCCTCTTCACCTATCATCTTCTTTGACCCTTTAGATCGCATCGGGCAAGAGTACTGTATCAAGATATTTTATAGAGTGTGGGTTAGCTGTTATCGATTTAGACGTTATCGCCCGTCAAGTCGTAGATATAGGAAAGCCAGCATACAAGTACGTCGATCATTTTTGCGATGTTCTAACGTGATGTAGAAAGATCGTCTCCGTCTTTGGCACGGACATCCTATCAGAGGATGGATCGATAGATCGTTTAGCTCTCGGCAGAAAGGTAGTGCATACAAGATCATAATCACCACTCACCTCTCAAAAGGTATTCAAGGATGTTCAGCTGAGAAGACAATTGAATCAGATCACACACTGGTACATCCTCTTGGAAGTTATGAAGCAGATCTTCCTCAACTTCATCAAAGGAGAGCCAGTCGTCGTCTTAGACGTCCCCTTATTGTTCGAAACAAGTTTTTCAAAGATAACCTCCCAGAACATTGTTGTATGGGTTGATGCTGATACACAGTTCGAGAGGTGACCTATACATCACTCAAACACCTCAGAGATCATGTCTCACATCCAACCCCCATGCCTCAATTCGACATTCGCTGATCCTCTTTAGACTTCGCGTCCGCGACCCACAGTTGACTGAGGAAGAGGCAAGAGACAGGATCGCCTCTCAGATGAGTTTAGACAAGAAGAAGAAACTGGCCAACTACCTCATCGACAACACCGGAACGCAAGAGGAGACGAAAGACCAAGCATCACACGTCATGCGACTCATATCACCCGGCATCGTCCACAAGATCGTCTACCTCGTTGCCATCCCTTCCTTCTGTGGTCTGTGGTTCTTATGGTTCGTCAAACGCCTTTGGACGTGGTGGTGATAAAGAAGATGAGACTCTATTCCGTCGATTTATTCAAGACAATCTTCTTCTTTCCCTTTCCGTTCAACTTCCACTCTGGGAATTGGTTCGACAGCTTACTTCTCTTCGGTGCGATCTCTGTGTCCTTCTTCTTCTTTCCACTCTTCTCTCTGCACGTCTTCAGTTGGCATGCGACGTGATGATGGAGGAGACGATATGATGTAGAGGAAGACTCACAGTAACCACGAGGGGATGTCTTTGCATCCGGACTGTCTCATCATCTCCGCGATGGGCTTGAGAACGGCGATGTCCGTCTCGGTGTAGAAGGTGACTGCCTTTCCCCTCCTCCCCGCTCTTCCTGTTCTTCCCACGCGATGGATGTAACTCGTGATGCTCTGCGGCAAGTCGAAATTGATGACCAATTCGACACCTAAATACCATCAATCTACAACCCACCGATCATCTCTCCTCACCCTTAAAGTCCATTCCTCTCGCCATGAGTTCGGTGGTGATGAGCACCCAGATGTCTCCACTTCTAAACTTGGCCACCGTCGTGTCTCTCTGCTGCTGCGTCCTCTCTGCAGAGATGATGTCCACGTTGATGCCATCGTAAATCAACTCGTGGAAGAGTTCGAGCGCCCTCGCTTTCGATTGAAGGAAGATGAGAACGGGTGGCTTGAATTGACCCTCTTGGATCATGTTGCGTATGGCCAATATCTTTCCTTCTTCTCTTCCTACGAAGAGTAGACTCTGATCGACTTGAGAGGTGGCCGTGTTGACTGCACCGATGTTGATCTTGACTGGATTCTTCTGGACGGTTCGAGCGATGTGTTCTACTTCGTTGGATAAGGTGGCACTGAAGAGACACACCTTTCATCATCAGAGACATGATTGTGATCGGGATGATGATGAGATCGTGAACAGATGATGATGAGATCACGAATGAGTTATGGAGACGAAAGATGATAGATTGTGATGGTGATCACGATCAGGTCGATCATCGCGATGATGAAGAAGAAACACACCTTGAGAGAACCTGAGGTACATGCTCCCAGAATATCGTCCACTTGCTTCACGAAGGAAGCGTCGAACAACTGATCGGCTTCATCGAAAATGATCCACTCCACGCTGGACAACTGCAAATCTCCCGTGCTGACCATGTGAACCAATCTCAGCGGTGTCGTCACCAATATGTCTGCCCTCCTTCAATTCCCTCTCTCTCTTCTCTTCCTCACCGTATTTCGTGTTGAAACTCCTGGCCATCTCGGGAACAAATTGTGCGGCCTTCGCCAGCAGACAAACCTTCCATCCCTTCTGATTCGTTTTCTCGGCTAAACCGTTGATCTCTCGGTGAATCTGTGTCGCCAGTTCTCTCGTGGGGCTGATGATGACCGCACGGAAACCGTTCTTCTTGGGTTGTCTCAGGTTCGATAAGAGGGAGATGCCGAATGCCATCGTCTTTCCTGATCCGGTGGGGGCGATGCCGATGACTTCTCTTCCCTTGAGCATGGCCGTCGTCGCTTGCATCTGGATGGGTGTGGGCTGAGTGTAACCGCACTTCCCTACGGCGTTGATGAGTGTCTGCTTGACGTTGTATTCGGACAGTTGGGAGAATTCTGTGATGGGAGGGGGAACGTCTTCTCCGGAGACGTTGATGAGGTTCTCTTGTCGGATGAGATTGATCTGATGGATGTGAGAATGATGATGGAGGGGAGACGTACGTCATCGGTTGATAGCGCGTTTTCGTCTTCTTCTTCCTCTTCATTTTCTTCCTCTTCGGATGGTTCGTTCTGTGTGTTGGTGAGATGGATGAGAGCGATGGGGAGTATCACCTTTTTCTCTTCTTCTTCATCATTCTCCTTCGTTTCTTTCGTTTCTTCCTCCTTCTTTAATTTCGTTCAGGGGCTGATATCATCACATCACATCACATCACCTTCAACTTCTTTTTCTTGGATTCATCCGATGATTGCTGCACTTTTCTCTTCCTCTCCGCTTTGTTATCTTCTATCTTGAAGAAATCCAATTGTGCTGGTGTATTGGCCGATGTTTCCGCCACGGGCTTCTTGTTCTTTAGGAAATCAGGTTTCCTCATTCGGGTGCCCAGACCCAGACTCTTAAATATCCGTTGTGCTTCAGACATCTTGTTCCTCTCCTTTCTGTTTCACTTCCTTTGTCATGGAGTCACGTGTTCATTGTAGATGTATTATCCTTTTTTCCATCTTTTCACCGATGTGAAGATCATTGATGATCATTTGGACCCATCACAAAAGAAAAATGAATCTTTTCATCCTTTTATCACTTATCAGCCACTTGAGAACTCATGCCTTCGAGTTCCATGTTTCTCTTACGAATGGAAGCCAACTTTGCCTCCAACTCCTGCATCTCTCGCGTCGCATCGGCCAGCTCGATCTCTAAAGCGTTCACGTCCGCCAGCGTGGCCGGTGGTGCGGACTGGTGCTGCTCCGCCAGAAGGCTCATGAGCTGCTGCGGGTATGCCGAGTGGTTATAGACGTTGCCTCCGTTGGGCATCATCCTAATCATCCAGTCAGTCTCCCTTCTCATCTCCGACCTTCACCTCATGTTGTTCTCTGCCTGCATGAGCATGCTGTGCAAGTGTTGCTGTTGCTGCAGCTGGTACTGGAGCTCCTGCTGTTGGTTCAAGCTGCGCTGGATGCCAGGGGGTGCTGGCTTCGAGTTCTTCGTGGGAGCCTGAGGCTGCGGCTGAGCAGGTGCAGATTTCTCTGCTGTCGTTGGCGTCTGAGCGGAGGGTGAAGGATTAGCAGGTGCCACGTTCTTCTTCTTCGTCTGCTTCTCTTTGGCATCTCTGACTTCCTTCTCCTTCTGCTCCTGTTCCTTCTGCTCCTGCTCCTTCTGCTTTCTCTCGGCCTCCCTCTTCTTCTCTTCCGCTCTCTCTCTCTTCTTCTCCTTCTTCTTCGCCGCCCTCTCTCTCTTCCTCTGCTCTTCGTCTTCTCGCTGTGGTGTGTCAGTTTGGCGGGACATTCGAAATTCAAATTCACCTCTTCGGGCTGAGAATCGCTCACGCTGGAACGATCGTCCTCGTTCCTCTCACTATCATCCGACAGATTCGATTCGTTCACTGAATCGTTCAACTGCTCAGAGGTCAGAAATGATGATATCTCATGCGACATACATTGATGGCCACCGAAGAGGGTGTGTCTTTCAAGTCGTTTGAATCAGTCAGGGAGCTGAGAAACTGACTCCTCCTGCCACTCACATGGTTGACATCCCCCTCCAGATTCACTGACAACATCAGCCTCTGCGTTCTATCTTTAGCCTCACCCGTCGCATCGTTTGTGAATGTGAAACCGGGTGGAGGAGGAGCTCGCCTGGGCTGCTGAGGCTGATGCATGGCAGATCCAGGTGTGTTGGGATAGCGTCCAGCGTTGGGTCGGTAGTTGTCGTAGGTAGAGGACCATGGATTCTCATAGTTGAGGGATGTGGCCTGGCCGGCGTTGAGTATGGCGGGATCAGCAAAGTTTCTGTAGGCATAGGGGTCGTTGGGCGCCTGAGATGGGTTGGGCTGGGAGAGATGAGCGTTGTAGACGGAGGGGGGAGGACTCACGCGGCCGGGCTGAGCGGCACCCCATCCTCTGTGGGGCTCGTTCTGACTGTTCCACGGATTGTGCTGCTGCTGCTGTTGTTGCTGTTGTTGTTGCTGCTGTTGCTGTTGTTGCTGCTGTTGCTGTTGTTGCTGCTGCTCCATGTTCCACGGTCCATTGTGTTGCTGATGCGTGGGACGCGGTGGTGTGTCGGCGAACGAAACGTTGACACCGGGCAGGACACTCCTGAACCAGTCGGCCCCTCCCATGCCCCCGTTGGCGTTACCGTTCGCCTGGGTCACGAAGCCCTGGTTGTTCGGTTGAGACATACCATAGCCAGAAGAGAAGGGACTGCCGTGCATGTGTGGCTGTGACATGTGGTGCATACCCTCCTGCCCGTCTTGTGCGAAACCGAAGCGAGATTGTCGATTTGAGAAGGAGGACTCGTTGGCACGGTTGCTGTTGCTGTTCCAGAAGCCACCCGCACCACCTTGTCCCCAGTTGTCGTAAGTCCTCTCGTATTGATTCGGTGCTACGTAACCTGAAAGAACGTCACGCCGTGTCCTCGTGTTGGTGCGTAGGGTACGTATGGGGTCAGAGGGAGTCTCACCTGGTGGAGGGTTACGTCTGCTGTCTGCACCCAAGAGTAAGTCCATGAGGCCGATGGTCTCTTGATTCCACTGATCACGCTGCATGGGCATGTCTTCGTATCTCCTGATGTTCTGTGCCACTTCCACTCTGGCATAAGGATCTTGCAACATCTATTCGTCATCAGTCTCATCATCCTGATCGATGATGATGATGATGATGGAATAGACGATACCTGTTGTCGTGGAGGGGTCTGGCTGGTGCGACCACCTCCCAACTTCCACGGATCCGGGTGACTCGCCACACTCGTCGTAGCCGGCGGCGTGGGCCACTGCGATGGTTTCGCTCCCTTGTTCTCCTTCTCTCCTTCAGTCTCTCCCACTCCTCCTTCCTCACCTCCACGAGAGACATCCTCTCTTGGTACTCCATCTCTCCACTGGCATCCAATGTGGCCCACCTCGTGATGCGCGATCCACTGCCTTGCTCTTCCAATGGTACCGCAGGGTCCGACGTGGCATTCAGCTCGGAGATGAGAGCGGGCTCTTCGATGTCCTTGTTCAATATACAATCGGGTTCCTCCGTGGCATCGATGACCTCCACGGGGATCTCAATGTCCACAGAGATGTCTTCCGGTGTCGGCGTGGTGTCTCCCTGGTTCAACTCTTCGTATTCAGCCTCCCAGCTGTCAAATCGTGGCGGCTTCGGCTCCTCTACCACGGGCGGCGTGGGCTTCGGCTTGATGATCTCCTCTTCCACCTTGTTCAAGCCCGCGTCGCTCTTCTTCTTCTTCTTCTTTCCGTTGGCCGACTCTCGGCTGTCCTCCGGCAGCGGCGTGGGAAGCGTGGGAACGGACTGAGTGACGGGGGAAGTTCCCAGGGGTGAGAGGGAGGGCGCAGCGTCTCGGTTGGGTATGGTCATACTCGAGGTGCGCAGCATCATCTTCTCTCCACCGTTCTCCGGTGGTTTCTTCGAGACGACGTTCGTGGCCCTGTACAGGGTTTAAGGTTCAATTCTCACGAGTGGATGGTACACTCACCACGTGGCGGTGGCGGGAAGGGAGGGGGCAGGTACGGAGGGTTGTAGTTTGACCGGCGGGGGACGAACGATAACGGGGGCAGGTTCTGGGTGTTGTAGACTGGCGAGGGCCGTGGGCCATTCTTCTAGGTCGATGCCCTGAGCAGAAGGGGGAGAGGAGGAGGCGGCCTGCTTGACGTTCCAAGCGGGTTTCGAGGGCACGGAGACGGGTGCCGTCTCCTTCGGGATGTTGCCCGAGATGTTGAGGCGTGGCTGGGGGACGCCTGCGTAAATGGGCGGAGGTAAGACGGATTTGCCCCTGTATTGGATTAGAGAAGACGATGAGACGACATGAGATGTGAGATGTGATGATCGTGAGCAGGTGAGACGATGTGACACAAGGAGATGTCATGTAGAAGAGACTCACGGGGGAGGGGCGAAGGGTAGAGGGGGTACCTCGGGCAGGGCGAGGTGCTTCCCAGAAGCCATGTCTTCTTTCGTGAACGAGTCCCTCTCGTCTCCTACCTGTATGAATCGTCAGAACACATCAGCCCAAGATGACACGATCGCGTGGGAATAAAAGTGGAAATCGAATGAAGAAGGAGAGAAGGCTGACATTCACCTCGTGTAGATACATGCAATCCGGATTCGAACAAGAGAGATGCCTCAAGAAATAGGTGCAGTACTTGGTAGTACCAAACGATGCCCTATACGTGTGAGACGAAGGAGAGAATGTAAGAATGGTCTCACTTGAGCTGCCGATTGTCCAGAATGGCCCCGTTGGCATACATGATGGCCCTGGCTGCATCTTCTCTCTTGAAGTAGGTGACATAGGCGCTGACGCTGGGGCCGAGGGGAGACTCTGCGTTGTAAACGTTATGTCGATTCACCACCACCTTGGCGATCTTCCCGTACTGACCAAAGTATTCGAACCGCCTCAGGAGCTGATAGGTGTGAGGACAAAGGAAGAGAAGGAAGAGAAGAAAGAAGAGACAAGGGAAGATGGGATAAGATGATCCACCTCTTCTTTGGCGGAGGCGATGCTGAGGTTGGTGATGTAGACCAGGTTTCTCTGGATGACTCGGAGATTGGCTAGGGACTTGCGGGATGTTACATCTTGTGTCTTCTTTTCACGCTCCTTCTGACGCTTGTCCCTCTTCGTTTTTTCCATCCTGTGAGATGGTGAGGGAGAGGAAGGGGAGGTGGGACATACTCTTCTGGATCGGGAGTGATAAAGGTATAGTTCTCTGATTTGTAAACCTGGCGGCAGTTGGGACACTTTCCGTTGAGGTTGTCTTTGATGTGGTGCCAGCAGAATCTGCACATCTGATGTGACAATCAGAAAGGGAACATGTATGAAATGGAGAGGGAGAGGATGCTGAACGTGCCTGATAACCACATGTGCAAGGCTTGAAATTCTTCTCCGTGCTATCTAATTCTTCCAAACACATGGGACAGAGGGAGTCCTCTTCTTCTTCGTCCCAGTCATATAAGTGAGAGTGGCTCATTTTCAAGAATACAGAGACACAACTGCGAGTTCTGAAAAGAGAGATCAGATTGGATGATGGATTCAAGTTACGAGCTTTTGAAGGTGAACGATAGAGGGGAACACGAATAGTTTGCAGATTCCACGCTCGAGACATGAAAATCACCCACATGAAATGTGATTGGAGTTGGATCGGTGACCAAGTGTTAGAATTGAGTTATAGCTGCAAGCCTTCGAAGGATATCGACGGACGAGAGTATAAGCGCTTAGATGTCTGTGTGAGACTGTCTTATCACAAAACCAACCTGTTCTGAGATATCTCAGGGAAAATGTGACACGCACTTTCCCGCCAATCTCCTCAAAATGGCCTCACAGCCACAACTCTTCTTCACAACCTCCAAACTATACGTTCTCTATCTTTTGCAACCTCTACATTCATAAAACATCGTCTCTGTATACTATTGTTTATTTGGTGGTGGTATCTGGAAGATGAGAGCCGTCGCGTGGTCCATCTGCGTCCACATCAGCTCGTGAGATGTGTAGGGTTTAGACTCACCTTTCCCGGATAAGAATACGAGTCTGGTGGAACGATCTTGTCCATGTTTTCCATCCAATTGCGAGAGTTCTTCGTTATGTCCACGGCATGCGTGATCATCAGCTCGGCCAGACGTGAAGACGGTGGTACCCCCTTATTGTCTCCATACTTGAGCGCTTCCACCACATCTAAACGGATCCTCGCGTGCATCCATTCGGCCTGTCTCGTCTCAGTCTCCCTCTCATCTTCTCCTCTCACCTTGGCCTTGCAGATGCTGCTCTTTGACTCTTTGATGTTCTTCCAGGAGTTGTCGCTCGAGTGGAGCTCGACTTCGGCGGGCTTGACTGCGTTGTACTCTGGATCATAGTTGTCATGGACACCGTCTGAGACGATCATGAGGATGTCTCCCTCTGAACAGACGCAAGAGAAGCTGTCTAGATTGCGAAGGTCTGGGCCTCCTTCATTGTATGGTCCAATACGTCCTCCGGGGTCCCGCAACTGCATCGATTTTAATTTATTTTTTCTATTTTTGTAATCTTTTTATACATTTCAAAAAAGTGAGAAAGTTAATAAAAGCGAGATTGAGAAAAGAAAAAGAAAAGGAACTCACGTCCAGATCTTCTCTGCTCTCCGGGGTGAGGTCGACTACCTCTCCGTGTGGGGATTTGGAGCTATACTTCAATATCTTACAATCACCGATGGAAGCACAGACCAACAGCCACTCTCCCTCCTTACTCGGCGTACTCAGAGGCATCAAAACCGCCCCCATGATCTGTCCCCCGTTCAAAATTCGAACCCCCACAGAGGCGGGAAATCTCACCGTGGTCGTTCCGGTGGAATAGAGAGTCTCTTCCGTCGCGTCTTTGACGATCTGCTTGTGGGCATACTGGAAGGCCCTGAGAGCGAGTCTTCCACACATCTTTGGCTTGTAGATCTCCTTCATGTGGCTCTTCATGTACTCCACAAAGGAGATGGATGCCGTGGAAGCTGCATCTCTCGATCCTTGTCCCCAGCCGCAACCGTCCGCGAGACACATGATGTACGAGTTGGTGCTCAGGCTGACGCAGAATCTGAAGGGGGTCAATCTACAACGGAGGTGGAAGCGAGTTTTCCGTGAGATCTCACCTGTCGGCGATGGGGTCACCCTCCCTCTTCTTCGTGATGCAGTTCATGGGGTACAGTGAAACACTCTTGGCGGCAAAACGACCAGAAACATCGAGATGCAATTTTCCCGGGTCATCGGAGCTGATGATCAGGGCCGTCTCCACTCCAAAGTGCTGCGATTTCAGACTGGCCTTGTGTGATATCCTTCCTCCTTCAGTACGAAACGAGAGACATCCTCTCACTTTCTCAGAGCCTGCTTGCGAAGAGTTCCGTTGGGCTGGATACTCTCCTTGTTGTCTCGATCATCGACTTCCTTCTTCTCTCGGTTCTTGATGACCTTCTGTGCCATCTGGTCCTTCACTTCCTCACTCAAGCTCTTCCTCCTCAGCATGATGTCTCTCTCCATGGCCTCCACGTTCTTCTTCACTTCTTCCATTCGTGAGAGCAACCATTCCATCTTTGCCTTTCGTATGACCAAGTCGGCGATCTCTGCCTGCAGCTTCTCCTTCCTCGGTTTTCCCTCGGAACCTCCGAGGCACTTCTCCACCTCGGCGTGCATCTTCTCCAGACCCAAGAAACCGGCCTGACGCGTCAGACTACAACGAGACACTTGGCTTCACCTCGTCGTAGAGGTTGACGCTCTTGAGAGCCTCTATAGAACTCTGAACGAGGTACTGATCGTTCCTCTCGAGTCTCTCTCTGTCTCCCTTCTTTCCCTTTTCAGAGGCGGTGCGGTTTCTCTGGTCGTTGCCGCTGGTAGATGATGTCAGGGCACTTCGATCGCTGGAACTTCCAGAGATGACGTTCTGATGTCCGAAGCCGATGAGGAGATCGTCTCTCGCTTTGATCATCTAAAGAGGATGAGAGGGGAGAGGTGATGATGATGATTACCGTCTCGAGGTATGAGATACGTTCCATTGCCGTGCGGAGTTCGCCATCTCTGGGACGGTTGTCTTCTTCCGTGTGAACGGAAAGGATCTTGTGGTTTACATTCGAGCTCTGTGCCTCCCTGTATTCGTTGATCTGTTTGATGGCGGCTGCGATCTGAGTCTTTTGAATTTCGAGTTGATGGTCCTCAGGAGACAGAGGAAATCGAATGCCTCACCTTGTGATCTTTATCTGCCGCTGCCGCTTGCCATTCTCTATTTTCCCTCTCTCTTTCCTTCTTGGATTCCTCTAATTTTACCATGTATTCGTAATTGGCCACCTTACATTGGACATCAGACCGAGATGATATCGAATGAAATCCCACCTTGAGTTTACGAATGGCCTCCGCATCTTCGGACTTACCATCCAATATCTTCTGAGCTTGTTGCAGGTCATACTGTGCTTTCTCTAATTGTTGTTGCAGATTGAGTGAGCTCTTCATCTCATCGCGTAACTTTACGAGAACCTGAACGTATGAGAACCATTCCCTCCCTTTCTCTCTTCTTTTTCCTCACCCATTTTGGTACTTGAGACAGATCGGAAGCGGTGACTGGGGGCTCTTGCTTGATCGAATTGGGCTTCTTCTCTTCATTGCCGCCCAAAGACGCCATGCTCATAGCCCTGCTCCTCTTCTCTCACTAATCGGATGATGGGAAGCGTGCAAAATTTTGTTCATCCACAACACATCACAAACACACGACTGGAACATCCGCCTTTTTACTTCTCTTCCTTGTAGCCGATGCTGATGGAAACGATCTTGATATCATCCAGTGGCTTGTCTTGTTTGTCTGTCTTCACCCCCTCGATGCTTGTGACCACATCTTGTCCATCCGTCACGCGTCCAAAGACGGTATGCTTGTTGTCCAGTGCAGAATGAGCGACGGTTGTGATGAAGAACTGAGAGCCGTTCGAGTTGGCCGCTCCCGTGTTAGCCATGGACACAGTGAAGGCTCGGTCGTGTTTCAGACTTCGGTCGAACTCATCTTCAAAGTCGTGGCCCCAGATACTGGATCCTGAAGTAGAAGATGAGTGGACGATGGGACATGGTGTTCGCTTTACCTCCGGTTCCGTCTCCGAGGGGGTCACCCGTTTGGATCATGAAACCTTTGATGACTCTGTGGAAGACGCAGTTGGAGTAGTAGCCGTTCTTGCTGTGAACCGTAAAGTTCTCCACGGTCTTCGGACACCTGCATCATCCGATCAGGTGATGTCCATGATGGAGGTGCCACTCACTCGTCGGGGAAGAGTCTGATGTGGATGTCTCCCTTTGTCGTGTGGACGATGGCCGTTCTTCCCAACCTTCTAGACATGGGCTTCGTCATGAGAGCTTCCTCTTCCTTCGTGGGTCTCTCGTTCAACACGTCTCTGCCCACACCGTTGCTGGATGTCGTCAGCGATGGTCTCGGAGGATAAGGCTCACTCTTCAGAATCAGCCGGAGAACGTCTGGTGAACATGTAGAAGCGGTTCTTCTTGAAGGAAGAGCAGAAGATGGTGGGATCGTATTCCGCGTTACGGTTCAAGTTCTCAGACAACACGGCACCCTTGATCTTTCCTGCACGAGATCAGTCGTCTCGTCTCACTCGATTTGGATGTGTCTCATATTCGTTGATTTCGTCTTCTCACCTTGATACATGTCGATGTAGAGGAAACGGTTGTTCAACTCAGGCTTTCCCAACAGAGCCACCGCCTTGTTCGTATACAGGTTGACCACTGCACCCGTCAATCCACGTCTCGTTGTAGTCCCTCGAAATAAAATAAATTCACCCTTGATTCCGATCATGGTGGCATATACGATAAAGTTTCCAGATTCATCAAAGACAACGTTGGCCGGTGGTGGAGGCACTGCAGAGTTCCAAGAGACTTCCAACTCTTGCTCGACTGTCATGCGACGGCCAAACTCCATGGTGTCCAACTTGTATCCTTCACTCTCTCCTCCGTCTTCCTTCGAGGAGTCAGTGGCTCGTTGTAGTGTGATGTCCCACCTTCTGCATCTTGTTCATGACCGAGAGGGATTCGTCGTATTTTCGATAGAGGGTGCCCTTTCTGTAGCGGAAGACTCTGACTTGTCTGTCCCTGCCCATCAAGGCGAACATCTCACCATCTAAGCTGATGCTGAGGGAAGTGCCGAACGTCTTACTCTGTGATGGAGTCATGACGGTGTCATGAGATGAGGTCTCCTCATCACGAAAGTGCACTCACCTTGGCCAGATCGTAGAGGTCGGTCTCTGACTTGTACTTGTAATCGAGATCTGTCGGGATCTTGAAATCTTCTGCACTCCAGTATTCGATCATCCCCTTCTCATCACAACTGACGACCGAGTTGTACGGCTCGTTGTATTTCATGCTCTTCACGGTCGATCGATGGATGTTGACGGTCGATGTCTTCGGCATGGTCGGTGTCGATGATGGGAGAGGAGACTCACCTTCTTGATTTCGCCTCTCGTGTCGAAGATGTGGATGGCACCACCGGTCGCCTCCGAGATGGCCAAGATGGAGCCATCGGATGTGATGAACTCACACAGACCTGGAACGAAGTCGAGCTTGCTCATGTTGATCATGTCTATAAAGCCGATCAATCTTTGAGAGGTGATGTATGTCACTCACCGTAGTTGAGGATGTCATACAGTTTGAATGTCTGATCGGCAGATATAGAACACAAGATCTTTCCGTCCGAAGAGCAGACGATTCCGTGCACCGCTGCGACGTGAGCTCTGAAATGCTTGACGAATTCAACACCGGTGGGCTGTTTCTTCCAGAACTTGACGTGACCATCTTGAGATGCCGTGATGATAAACTCCGTCTTCTTTGTGATGGCCAAATGAGTGACCACCTTTCGATTATCAACATTGAGCTGTCTTCCATCACTCACATCTCGGTGCATGTAACTCTTTTCATAGTTCTCTGCGTTAGGGATGTGTTCCAGATATAATTTTTCAAACTTCAGCTCTGTGGAGTGATCAGCGATAGAAGGGGATGTATGATAACGCATTACCCTTCCTCTTCTTTGGTTTCGGTGGACCTATGGATGAATCTTCTTCTCCCTGTTGGTTCTCAACCACAGGCTCTTCCTCTGGTCTCTTCATCTTCGTGACGTTTGTGATCGTCCTGCATTCGGCTCCAACATTTATTTCATTTTATTCCTCTGAACTGCCTAACGGAAACCAAACTTAACAAAAACAAAAAACCACACACAGCATGTCTCTGAACGAGCGATTTAAGAAGCTCTCAAGGACCGCCAATGCCGGCGGAGACCGAGAGCTGAACCGCGAGATCTCGATCCAAACATCGAAGCAGAATCGCTCTCGTCAGGTCAGCCAATTCAGAGAGCTCGAGTTCAACGGTGGCGGTAGAGGAGGAAGAGGAGGAAGGGGAGGTGATAGAGGTGATAGAGGAGGAAGAGGAGGAAGAGGCGGAAGAGGTGGACGTGGAGGAGGTGAGAGGATAATGGGAGACACCAGCTTGCATGTCTAATGGAGAGCAGAGAGAGGAGGAAGAGGAGGTCGAGGTGGCCGAGGAGGTAGGGGAGGAAGAGGAGGACGTGGGGGCAGAGGAGGAGGTGCACCCAGTGCGGAGTCATTGGACAAAGACCTAGAGGCCTACCTGTCCAAGGTGAGATCTATACTCGAAATGTCCTTCGGATGATTCGTCACCGGTGAGAAAATCTTTTGCTGATTGAAACAGGATCCGAACTATGAGAGCAACTCTAAAGTTGATTTGGACAAAGAATTAGACGATTACAATGCTACCAACGCTGACGATATGAAGACAGCCTGATCACCATAAACAAACATTAGAACTGATGACTCACCGGTAGGATTGGTGGACTCGTATTCTTTCATTTCAGTGGTACTTGACTCCTGTATTTATTCAATTTTGAACTTTTCCCTTCTCGAGTTGGAAGGCTTTATATAAAACGAATGTGTCGATTTATCTTCTTTTCAACTGGAATACTCACATGATGATGTCGAAGTCTCGTGTTCTCTCCAACCCCCTTTCACATCATACGCCAGGCGTGGTATTTGTTTTGTCCAAACGATAGCAAAACATCCATGTGATGAGAGGCAGCCGTTCTGAGGAAAGAGGATCTATGGTGATAAGATTGATGGAAAAGAACGATCAAAAGCGCTGAAAACGCGCTCTCAGAGTGGATCATCTCCAATCAAATTAATTTCTATCATTCTTATGCAATCTTATCTTCTTTATCGCTTAAAGGGCTGTACTCCGGTTACGTTCCACCACGAGGCGGATGGCATTTCTCAGTATCGCTGACAACAACCGGCGAACATTCAGAACACTTTATCAACCAACGCTCTCTATTCAATGCCATCTTCTGTGTTGACTTGAATGGTAGGTCTGATGCAACGTTCAATATCAGCTATAACGAAAAAGATTCAACCCTCAAAATTTCGATTTATTCTGTCTCTTCTTGTTCCATCTCCATCCCCCCATGCTCTCTGTTCTCATCAGTTCATCATCACTACAAACATCGACTCACTCTTCCGTTCGCTGTTTCGTCGGTGCCCTGGCTGCCGCCTCCTCCAGCTTGTCAACCAACTCTTGATTCAACGACTTTAGACAAGTTCGCATCATCTCAATCATGGTCAACACTTGACTTCTGAAAGAGAACACCTGTCGGTCCGATGAGACTCTCACAGCATCACACGATGGTGATGATGGTGATGATGATGATGATGATGATGATGGTGGTGTTCACCTTGAAGACGTAGACAAAAGTGTACAAGGCAGAGTGTTCGTCCTTCACTTCGTCGGTGATCTTGTGCATCTTCATTGTGATCTCGTCCTTCATCTCCAATGCGATCTTCGCCATCACAGCAGTCATCCTGGGGTGAGGCTGTCGGTAGAGTAGGACGGAATTAGTCCAGAAGGCAGTGCCGACGATCTTGTTGGTGCTGCTCATGTGATTGTAGTCCATGTTCAAGATGAGAGGTCGACCCTCTGATGTGAGGAATAGATCGTCGGCTCCCAGCTTCCCCGTTAACATCCACACTAAGATGATGTCCCAGATGGCTCGGCGGAAGTAAGCTTCCATGTCCTTCGCGTTCATGTCTATCGATGCATCAGTCGTGATCATCGTTGAAGATGATGATGATGGTGATGACATGAGAGAGGGGAGGAGAGATGGATTTACCTCTCACTGGTGTGAGCCCCATGGATCTCGGTGTGGGCATGGGATTCTTTCCAAACTGTTTGGTCATCTCCCACTGTTCCGGTGGTACGTGTGAGAAGTTTCTGACGTGGACATAGACCATCTTCCCGTGTTGACACAACTTGTCTTTCACGTCGTTCAGGTGACAGGCCCCCATGATCTTCAGCATCATGTGTTTCGTCACAAAGGCGTAGGCCCTCCTCTCTTCTCCCCACGGCCCCAAAAATCCATCACCTATCATCGTCACATTAAGGTTAAACTCTTATGTAAAGAGAAGGAATTGAACTCTCATATTTTCATGTAAATAGAAAGAGTTAAACTCTTATATTTCCATGTGTAGAGAAAGACATGTCAAGAGAGAGGATTTAACTATTGAGACTTACCCTTCTCGAAGGAACCTTCAGGCAGGTATCGGATGAATGTGGGGTCGGTGGGGAACCAGAGGGCCTTTCTGGATTGAGAGGTGAAGTAGAGATTGAAATAGCCCGTGTCGGGTGTTATGGGTGATATGGCCAACATGACACTCTTCTTTCTCTCGGTCGATAGCGAATCCGCCTGCATCCACATCAGCCATCGTGTCGATGTGATGATGATGATGATGATGTATCATGATGATTGAGATGATGCATCATGAGACGACATGGTGATGATGAGATCTCTCACAAAGGTAACGGGTGTGTCGTTCGTGGAGGGTCTCGAATGATTCGAAAGCGTGGCCACCTTCTTGTTTGAAGAAGAATCGTCACTCTCTTCTCCATCTAGGATCTTTCTCTTCCTGCGATCGGCAGCATCACAAGGTTCTAACGTGCATGCCGCATCGTCGTCCTCGGCTGGTAAGATGAATACGTAACGTACGTACGGTCTCGATGTAGAGAGACTCACCCAAAGCGGTACGAACGGTATTCCATTCTTCCACGGTCAGAGGCTTTATGTCGAGTTTTCTCGTCTGGCCGCAGCTGGCGGCAATTTTCTCTCCCAATTTAGTTGCCCTCTCCAACGTCTACATCAGCATCATCAGCATCATCGAACATGTTCGTGATCATCATCTCATGATGCATGTCGTGACGTGAACGTCAACACACCTCTTGTAATTCGATGATGGTCTTGGTGGCACTGACCAGCCCCTCTCTCGATTCTTTCGTCAGAGACGTGTCCTCCTTCGTCTCCCCCTCCAAATAATTGTGATACTGTCTCTTGCACACCTCCACCAGTGACTCAAACAGGGCATCGTGTTCTTCACGAAGGGCATCGGGGAAGTAACTCAGGATCCACAGCCACACCAGATCCATCTCACTCTGTAGACAGTGAGATTCCATCGAAATCTCTCGTTACCTGGTAGTGATAGCCGTACTGTCCGTCACCGTCTCTCTTCTTCTGCTGCAGACGACAGATGGTCATCAGACAAAGGAGAAGGGGAATCCTCTTCGCTCGATGTGTCGATCGCTTGTGATCATCGGACAGACGTAACCATCTTCCCATCTGTGAGAACAGGTGGGTTCGAAAAGGCTCAGACACCTGCAAAGAGTCAGACACGTGCTGATGGTGTGAGATGTAATGCATTACCTTGCCAGCGTGTTCGGTCAAGATGGCCCAGATGAGATGGTGAACGGAATTGACTTGGAAGGTGGGGTGCACGACCCTCAACACCTTTAGAAGGTGAGAATGAAGATGGGGTCTGTCTGTTGGATGGACGATCGATCACCTCCTCGATAGTACCCACGAGGAACGGATGTTTGATTCGTAATCCGGGTGACCCTGTGAGAGATTGGTGTGGGTGATACCATCATAGATGTTCACCCTCCAGCAGGTATAGGCGATTCATCCAATAGGATGCCTCCAATTCCTTGTTAGAAGAGAGAGCCGTCGAGAAGGCCCTTGTCAGTTGTTCCAGTTCTCTGATGGCATTTCCCTCAAATCGTTCGCACATGTAGAGGATGTGTTCACTGGCATCTGCATCTTGAGAGGGTTGCGGCCAATGTTCATCTTCCCCCATGGCCCACTTTTTCTTTGTATCGACCCGTCTTGATTGATCGATGATGAAGACATTGAGGGAATCTGGAGGTAGAGACAACCAATTTAGATGTCGGGCAGCCTCCAAGATCTCTTGACGGCGCCAGAGATGAAGCCTCCCAAAATTCTCTTGTGGACGAGAGAGGGAGCTGTTTGGAAGCTTCTGATCCCCCGTACCCTCTAATTCGTGTCCCCCCTCCATGTTATGGGTCACCCCTTCGCCATCCATCTTGAGTGGATAGAGATCGTCTTCCTAATCTGACCCCCCTTCTGTGATAGGGGTGATGTGTGTTGGCTTACCCGCAAGATCTCCGTCTGTCTCTTCTCAAAGAAAGGCGGAAGGGCTTTGTTGTGTCTAGACGTAATTGCCCCCTCTACAAACCCATTGACAATCCAATTGACCCACCGTTCTCAGTCAACTGTAGAGTATAAATCCTCTCACCCTCCAAGGTTGATGAAGAGGATCTGATAGGCAGCTATGATAAGATACTGCCAGACGGTGATCTCTTAATCTCTGCTCATGTGATTACATCGACTTTATGAAAGAGTGACTCTCTCTATTCATTTGCATCACTAACGTCTTTATTTTATTTCTTGGCAATCCTCTTCACTTGTTCGGCACCCGATAGGGTCTTCTGATTCAATTGTTCCAATCGGGCTATCCTCTACTTCTCATCAGTCATCTCTTCCTATACAATCACTCTCTCACATCTTCCGTGGCAGGATGAGTGGACAGGAGCTTCATCAAGAAGGAAGGCATCCCCATAGAGAAAGCCGAGCTGGTGTTGTTGATGTACATGTGAGAGAACATCATCTGATTGCCCGGTAGAGATAGAGGACTGTCCTTCTGCTGCACGATGACGATCAGATGATGACTACCAAACGAAGAGGAAGATGAGATGAAGGATCTCACGGTGGAAGGATGTTGTTGAGAAATTTTTCTCAGGGCAGACGCCAGTTCTCTGTGGTCACCCGTGAAGGCCAGACTACATGCATCCGCCGCATATTCCCTCGATCTCGTTACGGCCTGTCTGTCTCCCATTCAGCCCCTACATCCCATCGACACCATTCCACTCACTTGTACAACAATCCTAATAGCGAACTCAACGCACCGGCAGCCATCAGCACGTAAGCCACCGCATGCTTATTTCCCTCTCTTGCATTTCCCCTTCGATTCGCAGACAGCATCTGAGAGGGTGAGTCGTCTCCTCTGATGATCATCACACGTTGAGTCCGATGCGGAAGATGGCAAAGTAACCGGCGTTGATGGCGATGAGGTGCATGGCCGTGCGTGAATCTTGGTTGGCGAGGTGACCGATCTCGTGGGCCAGAACGGCGTACAATTCGCCCGGGGTGAGGACCTCGGCGATACCTTTGAGAGATGAGACGATCATGATGATGCATGGGATGGAGATATGATGACGACGATGCATGTGATGGAGATGATCATCGTCACCCGTCGTAACGGCCACGACGGAGTCACGGTGGGTGATTCCTGCGGCGAAGGCGTTCATTTCTTTGGCGGGAATCCAATAGATGGTGGGAATGGATTTCAGATTGGCCTCTCTCGATAACTGCCAACCATCCTCAGTGCACACGACAGAGATGAACGATGATGATGGAAACACTGAGGTCGTCTCTTCGCACTGAAAACAATCCGATTCCTTTGGAAGGGTGGTGAAGTGCTTGGTGTCATAGAACATGGGAGGAGCGATGAGATTCCCACCTTCTCCACTGCCTGGATGATGAAGTCACCCCGGCTGGTCTCACCGGGCACAATGAGTCTTCCATTCATACCCTCAGCGATCTTTTTTCCTCCCGAGCTCCACAAGCTGAACCACTTGAGGCAGTCAATGACATGTCACGAGATGGACGTTACCGTCGTCGCTGCTGCGAGAGCAGATACGCCAAAGAAAGAGTAACCGAGGTCTGACACCTCTGCAAAGTTTCTCAAGGCCAGCTCGATCGCCAGGGACGCTGTCAGGATTCAATAACAAAGATGGATGGATTGGCGACAAACTCACTTCCACCGGTGAGTGCACCGAAACCGGCCCAATATCCCAACTTGGCAAATCTCGAACTGAAACAACATCACGATGAAGGTGTTCTACCCAGACTTACCGTTGGCGTATGTCGTGACGTAACTCCGTGAATGGTGTGTCCTTTCCTGATGTAGGATCTACGGTGCTGTGGCTACCATGGAATCTTTTTAGACACAAGGGATTCAATTGCTTGATACGTGGCTGATATACGCCAGCCGTATGAAGGTGGACCCTGCAAACGGTGTTTGAACGTAAGACGAGACGTTGCATTCGTAGTTGATTGATTGGCGATGATGGCCAGCCGAAACGAAATTTCCAGAAGGTCTCTACAACTACCAAATTGTGTTGTCATCAACAACAGCTCGAAATGCAAGGCCCCCTTCAGATTGGTATCATTGGTGCCGGGTTTATTGCTGAATTTCATATCCGCTCTCTCCTCTCTGTGAGGGATTGCATCATCACCGGAATCACATCACGCACAGCAGGTGAGATGATGGAGGCATCGATGATTCACCTTGAATAGAGTCAGCCGATCGGTGCATCACACTCGTGAAAGGATTGAACTTGGGACAGCCTTCCCGATTTGATGATGTCGAATCCTTGGTCAGCTCTTCACAAATCGATGCCGTATGGATATGTTCTCCGAATCATTCACGTGTACAAGTGATCGAAGACATCGTCAAAGGTCGACACTTTGTCACACTCACTCCTCATTATGCACAGGTAATAGAAAGAGACAAAACAAATTACGTGGCGTGGCTTGTGAGAAACCTCTCGCAAGGAATGTTGGCGAGGCCGAACAGATCACCCATCTCATGATCAAAGAAGACATAACAACCGGATATCTTGAGAATCAACTCTTCTCCCCCGTTCTGATCAAGGTGATCGGATCGTTCCTGTGTACACTAACAACACGCAGGGAAGAGACCTCCTGTGGAAGAGAGCTGTACCTTCCAGCGGCAGGCCGTATCTCGTCAGAGCAGCGGAGGAGCATTCAGGTCGTCTCATGTTCTGTCTTTGATCTCAGATGATTCAGGCCCACACAAGCCTTGGTTTTGGAAGGGACAACTGCAAGGAGGTGGCGTTCTGAGCGACATGATGTGCCACTCTTTGGAGGCAGCCAGGTGAGACACCTCCAGTATATGAACCTCACCTACTTCAGATTCTTATTGCAGGATCCAAAGAAGGAGAAGGACAGTTTAGAGGCTGTATCAGTTCAAGCCACCATTGCCTCTCTGAAGTGGTCACAGGACAGTTACTCTCGTGAATTGAAAGAATCCACGAATAACGAGGTGAGGCGAGAGACTCGAGATGGTTCTCACTCCAACGAGGTGGATTACTCCATCTCCCCCAGCGAGGATTACGCCCACGTCACCATCACCTACAAAGATTCGGACGGTCGCACTCTGATCGGTGCACCATCTTCACTCACTTCCTCTTTGACACGACGAACAGGTGAACTGACGACGTCGTGGAGCTACGTCGGTTCCGGTCTGAGGTTGTCCTTCGAATTGCTGGGGCCCGAGTATTCCATGAGAGCGGACACCCTGGAGACACCCCTCCACATCTTCATGTCCAGGAGAATCAGAGGAGACTGTGGTGAAGATCTCATCGAGAAGCAGAACGCAGAGCAGGGTCTCATGCCTGTCGTCGTGGATGAAGAGATTGCCTACGGATATACGGGGGAGAACAGGTGACATTCGTGGAGGTAGAATCGTCTAAAAGAGACAGACACATGGTGGAGTGCTTCAGATCAGGAAAGACACCGAGCTTGACCTTTGAAGATGGATTGAGGGTGAGTCATGATACACGTGATGCACGGTGCGTGACACAGATCCATCAGGTGGTGAAGATGATGATGGTGTGTTACTACGCCGCAGAGAAGGGAACGAGTGTAGATCCGAGATCCCTCCCTCACGACTTCTCCCCCCTCGTGGCCCAGGGCAGATGGACACCCCCATGATAAAGAGAGAGACGTTCGCGTGAGATGGAATCTATTATGCAAACGGGTTGGAACCACCGGCAGTGTTGCTCCTCTCCCTCTGAGGTGTGATGGGGCTGGCCATGACGGGTGGGGGCAGTGCAGCTGAAGCGATGTCGGTGGTGGTGGCCGATCCTGCGTACTCCTGTTTCCTCAGGGCGAACAACTTGTTCCTGACGAGTCCAAGCTCCTTCTCTAGCTTCAAGATGTGAGTCTGCAGCTCCATCTCCTTGATCTTCCTCTGAATGGGGTTGCTGCCAATGTCATCCATGTCTTCCTCTTCGTTCTTGATGGACGCCGCACGGGCGGCTTCCACCAGCTGAGCCGTGGCGTTGGTCACAGCCCTCGATGCCGTGGACACTTTCTATTGAAGGTCAGAACGTCGCTCGTGTGTCTTCACTCACCACTTGGGCTGCACTGTTGGGATCGTCTGCCTTCGCCTTGGTGGCAGCCACGAGCTGGGCCGTGGAAGAGGCGACGGCCTTCGATGCTGCGATGACGTTCTCCTCTTCGATTTTTCCCTGATGTCTTTGTCAGAGTGTGATGTCTTTGTCAGAGTGTGATGTCTTTGTCATGGAGAGAGAAGGAGAGGACTCACGTGAGCGACGTCACTGGCGGTGGTGATCATCATCTGAGTGGAATGTGCCACGGACTTGGCGGCAGAGATGAGGCCCTGGGACCACCTGGGATCCCTTCGGTAGACGTATCCAGCCGGTGCATTCTTTCCCTTGTCCACTCTCTCCTTCTGTGCTGCGGCGGCGGCGGTCACGAGCAGTGAAGTGGCCTGATGAGGGTGAGCCCCTCCCTTCTCTACCTCTCACCTTTGTGATGGCCATGGCAGCCTCCAAGATGGCATCGGCGACACCGGCTGGCACCGTCGTGTTGATGTTCTTCGCGGCCTGCTTGGCTGCGATGAGATTGGCTGCGGCCTGCTCGATGACTCTCGCTGCTGCCAGCAGTTCCTGCTCTGCCAATTCTTCTAAATCGGCACCGGACTCATCGATGACCTTCTCTGTCTTCTGAGAGGCCTCCAACAGCAACTGCCTCTCCTTCAACTCGATTCGATCTTCTCTTCACCTTCAACTTGGCCGAAACGTTGGCCGCCTCGTCTTGCAGTTGTTTCCTGTCCTTCTCGTCCTTTGCGAGACCTCCCACACCGTTCACCGTGGATAAGAGTCCACTGAGAGAAGCACCGACGCTCCTGACGGTATCGAGCAGTCTCTGCCTGCTCTCGTTGTCCTCCACCGATCGACTGTAACCCTTGCAGTCATCGAAGAGAGTGCCACACACTCTCGCGTAGTCTCTCAGTGCCGTGGCGACGCTGTGCTCGGACCCAGAGGCAGAGGCCATGAGGACGGCCGTGATGGCAGCCTCGACTTCGGAGGCATCTGTAGTGATGTTCTCTATGGTGGCGTTCTCGTTACCCAGGTTGGTGGGGGAGTCCAGGGTGGAGAGGAGGAGGGAGAGAGCGTCTAACGCTCCGCGAATCTCTGCACCTGCGATGGGTCAGAACGTGATGATGATGATGATGATGATCTTGAACGTGATGATGATGATGATGACTCACGCAAAGCAGTTTGAGCTGCCTTCTGCACGGCATCGAAGGCGGTCTTCACTTCAGAATACTTGGCTCTCATTCTGCTGATCAACGCTGTATCACCCTCAGAAGGATGATGGAGATACCATGTATCGCTCACCGTCACGCTCTGCGATGATGGCCTTGTCGGTCTTGAGTTCCTCCTGCAGTTCTTCCCTCTCTCTCGTCAGTTGATTCTTCAGATTGACAATGGTGGCTTGCAGATCTGCGATCGTCTCCTCGTTCGCCTTGTTCTTCTCTCTCTCTGCCGCCAGCAGTCTCTCCAATTCTACGATTCTCATCTTCAGCTCCTGTTCTCGTGTCAACTTCTTCCGTGGTTTCCTCTCGGTTCTTCACCTTGATCTCATTGGAAGACTCTTCCAGGGTGATCTTTCTGATTCTCTCCTGCTCGACTCTGATTCTCTCTTCCTCTCTCTCCTTTCTCTCCTTCTCCTGCTTGATTCTCTCGGCTTCTCTCCTGGATGCCGCCTCTTCTGCCTTTCTCTTCTCGTCTTCTGCCTTCTTCCTCGCCTCGTCTCTCTTCCTCTGTTCTTCTCTCTTCTTCCTATTCACCTCTTCAATTTCCCACCCAGAATAGTCGATAACACTCACTGTAACTCCAATTCTTGTGCGGCTTTGAGGTCGGCCTCCTTCTTCCTTCTCTCCTCTTCCTCTCTCCTCTTGGCATCCACATCTGTCTTCCTCCTCTCCACTTCAGACTGTGTCTGAGTCTTCACCAGTGACACCAGGCCAGAAAGGTCGTTGGCCACCGACTTGATCTGAGTCTGTCCGGTGGTGGTTGATGATCCTGCAGACACGGCCTGTCCCATTCCAAAGGGAGATGCCTCTCCAAAGGTCACCTGTCACGGTTCGATCTCACTCGTTGCACTCTTCTCTCACCCATTGAGCGGGAGTGGCCGCAACTTGAGGCTGATAGAAGGGGTTGGGTCCGGCGGGGGGTGGCGGGTTGTAGACGGGTTGGGGGTTGTAATTGTACACCGGCTGGGGTGCGGGGGCCATGCTGGCGAAAGGGTCGAAAGTGCTGACGGGGGGTGCTGGCTTGGGGGCGGGAGCAGGAGCGGGTGCTGGGGTTGGCTGAGGGGCGGGTGGTTTGGAAGAAGTCCTGGACATCTTTCTTCTGCCAAAGAACTCGGGAGGGTCCTGACGTCGATCAGTTTGAAGAGAGAAAGAAGATGTGATCTCATGGAGATGATGTGGAAGAGAAAGTGGAGAGAGGGAGATACCTGAGGCAAAGTGGGCACAGCAATGACGGAGGTGACGTATTTGACACCACTGCAATCGTAGAACCAGTTCTTCAGGGTGATGTACTGAGCGTAAAACTGCTCGATCAAGAAACCCAAGACCTCCATATCGTCCATCTCTGTACAACATCAACCACTGTGACATGATCATCAGCGAGTGGCTCACCGTCCACCAAGTTACGGATGAGGTGAGTGCAGAGAGTGTAGATGTTGTAGGACTCGATGACGAGAGGAATGAGACAGGCCGTCTTGCAATCGATGAGATCTTTTCCCTCGAAGATCTTGTTTCCCATCCTGCAGATGGACGCTTGCAGTTCGCTCATGTGAGTCAGGGCCGAGAGGCTATCGATGGATCAGATGGGCTCGAATCAACCATGTGAAGACTGTGAGGTAGCTCACTTTTTCCTCTGGTCGCGACTATCTTTGTGTTTCAAGAAGGTCTCCAATTTGAAGTCGTTGGGGAACTCTGGGTGAGCCTGGTGGAACTTGATCTTGTCCAAGATGAAGTTGGCGTACGTTTCGATGAGAACCGAGTAGTGCTTCGTTCCCTGTATGCCAACGTTGTTTCTTCCGTACATGCTTCTCAATCCTTCAAAGGTAGTCGAGCGGTAGCTGGCATCGTCGAGAACACCTCTTGGACCCTCAGACATCACGTGGTGGCACACTACCAGTGCCTGTTGTCAAATCAGAAATGAAGAGGCGGCAACGGAATGTGAAAATGTCGATTCGCTACCTTCCAAGCCGCGATCTCATCTCTCTCCAGAGGTTTACGGAACACTTCGTTGAAGAATGTGTTACCACCTCCATCTTTGTGAGCCTCAATGACCAGATCTACCAAACGTTAAGAATTCTCGCTGAATCGAATGACGATATAGAGGACATGATCGACACACTTCTAACGTGCTTTCTCTTGGGAGGCACTGCCTTGCTTTTGCAGGCTTTCTTTACAGATTCTTCTACAACTAGGATCCAACGTGAGCAGGTGTTCTCTCACCAAGGAGGACGATATGAAACTCACGTTTATAGTCGGACATGGTCGTGTGGGTAGGGGACTCCAAAATGTGGCTCGGAATAAAAAATATGTTGTCCAATAAATTTTATTGAAATTTCCAAAAACACATTTCGGAAAGAGGTGATCACGATCTCATCTCATTTTGAGGATGGAGGACACGCATCACGACAGAAAGAGGGGGAGACAAGAGAATCATGACGAATGGATGTCAGCGAAAACGAAGAAGGAATTGATGAACAAGGCATTCTCAACTCGTCCTCCCATCAAGGAGGTAAGGATCAGTCGCATGTGATTCTACGACGATTGATACGAGAAAGAGAAGTGTGGAGGAGGGACCTCCCAGATCGACGCAGTCTTTGGTTCATCTGAAAGCTGATCTTGTCAAGAAGGGTGAATTCGATGATGCAGTCGAAAGAGAGAGGTATTTCAGTGTGGGAGACAATAAGAGTCTGATCGTTGACAGGAAAGAAGATGAAAAGATGATGGAAGACTCTAATTTCAGACCCCTGCAGACAGTCACGGATCTCGCTAAGGGCGTTGAATACACAAAGTCCCTTTATTCCTCCTGGAAGCCACCATCTTACATTTCAAAGAGAAGGTGATCGTATGATATCATTGGCATCTCGTCAACTCTAAAACAGTGAATCGGAGAACGAATCGATTCGAAAGAAGTTCCACATCATAGCAGATGGAGAAGACATGCCACCTCCTATTCGATCGTTCGAAGAGATGAAGATACCGAAGGAGATCATCGACGCATTGCACGACATGGACATTACTCAACCGAGTTCCATACAGATACAAGGGTTACCTGTCGTCTTATCCAAGAGAGATGTCATCGGTGATTGCATGATGATCGTGTCGATGAAATTCACGACTGAATGGAGAGAAGGTATCGCATACACTGGCTCTGGAAAGACGATGGTTTTCAGCATCCCGATGGTGATCTTCTCAATAGAGGATGAGTTACTCATGCCGGTCCAATCGGGTGAAGGACCTTTCGGTCTCGTTCTTTGTCCTTCCAGGGAATTAGCCAGACAGACGTTCGAGGTGAGAATCACTATGAGCCAATAGACGATCGATCATTTCCATTCAAATAAAATGGAAGATCGTCATCGAATGAACACAACATGGATGGATGATACAGAACCATTCGGTGAATGAAGGCAGATTGTAGAGAGGTTCTCCCAGAAGATCGAAGCGAAGAGGAGGATCAGACTGAGAACAGTCCTGATGATCGGAGGTCTGTCCCTGAGGGACCAAGAGAGGGAGCTGAGAGGAGGTGTTCACATGATCATCGCCACACCTGGTCGACTGTTGGAAGCCTTGAAGAAGCGGATCATCCATCTGACCTCGTGTAACTATTTCGTCATGGACGAAGCCGATCGTTTGATCGATTCAGGATTTGAGGAAGAGGTGAGTCTCTCGAAACGTGTGCCTCCCTTTCAACACTCGTTGTAGATACGAGATATCGTCAATTTCTTCAAGGGACAGAGACAGACCATACTCTTCTCTGCCACGATGCCAACGAAGATACAGCAGTTTGCCAAGAGTGCTCTCGTGCGACCCATCACGGTTAACGTCGGCCGAGCGGGTGCTGCGAGTTTGGACGTCATCCAAGAGATCGAATACGTCAGGCAAGAAGCCAAGATCGTCTATCTGTTGGACTGCCTGCAGAAGACTCCACCACCGGTGAGACCAATCCACACGAGATCCACCTGACGCACAAGGTGCTCATCTTCTGTGAGAACAAGAACGACGTGGACGATATCTACGAGTATCTCCTGCTGAAAGGTGAAGGGAGGGTGAGAAGTCAACTGAGAGGGGCAGGTGTCGATGCCGTTTGTATCCACGGGGCGAAAGAACAAGAGGACAGAGAGCACGCCATTCGATCGTTCAGGGAGGGAAAGAAGGACGTTCTGGTGGCCACTGACGTGGCCTCGAAGGGTTTGGACTTCCACAAGATACAGCATGTCATCAATTACGACATGCCGAAAGAGATCGAGAATTATGTACATAGGTGAGAGAACAATCCGTGTCATTGTAGATATCCAAATTGAACGCGAATAGAATCGGGAGGACGGGTCGATCGGGCAAGACTGGAATTGCCACAACGTGAGTGTGATGAGATGTAGACCAAGTAGAGAGGAGAGATGAACGAAACAGATTTGTGAACCAGAAGGACGGAGAGAGCATATTGACGGATCTGAAGGAATTACTCATCGAATCGAAGCAGAGGATACCACCCTTCTTACAGTCTCTGGAGACACCAGAGAACAGGGACAACCGAGGTGACGTCTCTGCTGACATCACGCCGCCTGACGTCAGCAGATGCGTGTGCCTACTGTGGTGGTCTGGGTCACAGAATGAGAGAATGCACAAAGAATCGAGTGAAGACGAGTCAAGGGGGTGATAGTGGGAAGGGTGATTGGTAAGGATAAACTGTCTCCTTTCATCGGCTTGTGATTGTCTTTCTGCTCTCAGCTTTCTTTTCTCATGATCATCGTCACCGACAAAGCGCTGTAGGAAGGTGTGGACACCATTAGTCAATTGTTCATGTTGCTTTGTGGCCTTTGAGCAAGACTCTTCTGCACCCCTCAAGAGATCATTATTCGAATATTCGGACGAGCCTTCGGAATAAGTTCCTGTGCGCTCGTTGAGAGAAAGATCACCAAGATCGAGTGGATGTAGGTTTCCTGTCGAGATCAAGAGGCGGAGAGCCAGCGTCATCATCGGCCCTGCCTCTGCAAATAGATTCATCGCACTGCTAGTGGGTCTATCTTCAGCACGCCACTCTTCTCCCAAGCATTCTATGTGCTGACTGAAGATTCAATGATGGATTATAATGCTTCCTCAGCTGTGTGATCTTTCGATACATCAATCTTGAGGTCGTCCGCTGCTGGGCTTCCTGGCAAAGAAATAGCAATTCTATTGTCCACTGCAACGGTGATTCTCAGAAGACCAATTGATTGGACGTCCGAGCGCTCGGCGTTTGAGGTGTAGATCACCAGCGCACACATCTGGAATTCATTTTCTTTCGGGAGGGGTAACGACAGCGGTCCATGTTGGAGCCTCAGCTCTCCTGCACTTGTCGAGAAGGATGGCCGAGAATGGAGAGTTGCATCTTAATGGCCAAAGATCGAGAGGTCAGGCAATGGTTGCAACGAGATCTCGAGGCAAGAGAGAAGCCTGATGGATTTGACTGATCAGAGGTAGAACCGTAGAAAGAGACCATCACACAACAACAATATGGTCAACCATATCGAGAGACGCAGTGACTGTCAGTCGATTTCAAAGGGGTGAGCTTGTTGCAAAGTGAAGAAGATGCGACGTTCTTCTCGATGCCAGAGACAAGGAGAAAACCTGTATCGTAAAATCATTGTTGGCTGTCACTCTGATCTTCTCTTCTGAAATAAAGATTCTACTGTCTCTGTGTCCTTTCATCATCACTGATCTCTTAGTTCTCCTGTCTCTGGTTCAATACACATGCTGAACTTGGCGCCAAAAATGACAAAATGCCCCCAGGCTCAACACGCTGCGCCTTCTGCACCCCTGACGCGTGGCTGATTATAAAACATACACCCAAAATTCGTCAATTTAAGCAGGCTGGTTAATCCTTCTGAGCTTTCTGGATTCGTATAATCCGGGCGCTTCGATGGCGGAGTTGGAAGCCCAGCCTCCTGTTTGAGTGTCTGGCCCGAAGGCTCTAGGGTTCAAGTCCGGGCTAAGCGTCCTTCTTTTTTGTTTTTTCAACACAGAAGAAAACGAGAACACGAGAAACAACAAGACAACACGCGAGAGAGGTCGATCAGCTGATTTGGACTCGCTGTGGATTCTCCGTGTGACCTTCGATCTCGGAGATCTCGTGAGATTGGATGATATCGTACGTTTCAAATGATACAGATCTGTAGAATATAATTCTAGGACTAGAGGATCATGAGTATGACGCTCTGTGAATGTCAATGGTGGGTGATTTCGATTGAGATGATTTTTAATCTCGATTCAGGCTTTCAATCTCTATATGAATTGTGAGTAGCACGTCACGGGATATTCGTAACGGATACAACAGACATGACTGATTGATCAGGTCAGAGTGAGAATGTCAATCGAGATATCCTCAATGTCAATGCAGGTCCACAATTGATTAACGAGATTCAAACGCTACATCACTGGAGCCAAGACAAATGGGAGAGGTGAGCCAATGTAATTGATGATATCCATGATTATGGAGAAGCGAGAGAAGTGAGTCTGATGTTGATAAAATGACATTCTGTTCATTCTTCCATCAACACACAAGGCAAAGAGAGATAGAAAGCTCTTGTGTGTTTGTTCTGTTTGTAACATCAACAGACTAAAAAAGAGAGATGCACACCTGTTCATTTTTCAACTGCATTGCAGTGAGTCAAGGATCTTACATTGATACTATACATAGTTGTTAGACACATGATAGGATATTATCAGCACACTAAAGCAGAAAAATGTAATAAACATTAAAAATGGGAGATTATGTCCATCTATGCTTTGTGATTGGTGATGTAGACAGAAGGCAAGTATAATAATACTCATAAAAGATGCACAATAGCCTGTCCATAAAAGAAGTATGTGGCAGGCTATAAGATGAGTATATCTTAAGGACTTGTGAGACAAGTTTACGCCCCTCCAATTCAATGCTTTACATCATGTCTCCTGCTTGTCTTGTTGCGTCTCGCTGGACATATACCCCCTTATGTTGGACGAGACGCTGCAAGACATCAGCAAGACACATTACCAAGGGGCAAACAAAAGGGGCAAGATCTTGTCTTGCAGGTCCTTAGTATATCTGCTAATCATAAAAATGTGACAGCATTTTGTTTTATAGATATACTACACATAGATCATTTGATTGAGGGAGGGTGCCAGGTCATTGATGACAGTTTACCCAGGTGTAGAATTACCTGGGCTACACGGTGGTGTATTCAGTTTTTTCGTCCGGACTAACATAGCAGAGTAAAGTGAAAAATATACCATGCGTGCGCTATTTTGATTTAACGCACGCGGGCCTTTATCTCTGATGGTAATGGTCAGATGGTGGTTTAGTAACCATTTCTGCGTAGGGTTTAGGGTTTAGGGTTTAGGGTTTAGGGGTTTAGGGGTTTGGGTTTAGGGTTTAGGGTTTAGGGTTTAGGGTTTAGGGTTTAGGGTTTAGGGTTTAGGGTTTAGGTTTAGGGTTTAGGGTTTAGGGTTTAGGGTTTAGGGTTTAGGGTTNGTGCGTTATTTCAAAATAGCGCACGTGGGCACTTATCTCATTTAGGGAGGGTGCCATGTCCGTTTTTTCAGTTCCCACGCGGAGAGGTACGTAAGACCTACGCAGAAATGGTTACTAAACCACCATCTGACCATTACCATCAGAGATAAAGGCCCGCGTGCGTTAAATCAAAATAGCGCACGCATGGTATATTTTTCACTTTACTCTGCTATGTTAGTCCGGACGAAAAAACTGAATACACCACCGTGTAGCCCAGGTAATTCTACACCTGGGTAAACTGTCATCAATGACCTGGCACCCTCCCTAAATGAGATAAGACCCCGCGTGCGTTAAATCAAAATAGCGCACGCACCATATGCATCGTTTTTGTGAACCGGCACATATACCGTTGGAATCAGCGCAGTTTGCTGAGTCAGAAACAGGTCAGAAAATAAGTGGCCATGCGGCGTGCGTTATTTCAAAATAGCGCACGTGGGCACTTATCTCATTTAGGGAGGGTGCCAGGTCTGTTTTCTCAGTTCCCACGCGGAGAGGTACGTAAGACCTACGCAGAAATGTACACTAAGCCATTGTCTGACCATTACCATCAGAGATAAAGGCCCGCGTGCGTTAAATCAAAATAGCGCACGCATGGTATATTTTTCACTTTACTCTGCTATGTTAGTCCGGACGAAAAAACTGAATACACCACCGTGTAGCCCAGGTAATTCTACANGCAGAGTAAAGTGAAAAATATACCATGCGTGCGCTATTTTGATTTAACGCACGCGGGGTCTTATCTCATTTAGGGAGGGTGCCAGGTCTGTTTTCTCAGTTCCCACGCGGAGAGGTACGTAAGACCTACGCAGAAATGGTTACTAAACCACCATCTGACCATTACCATCAGAGATAAAGGCCCGCGTGCGTTAAATCAAAATAGCGCACGCACCATATGCATCGTTTTTGTGAACCGGCACATATACCGTTGGAATCAGCGCAGTTTGCTGAGTCAGAAACAGGTCAGAAAATAAGTGGCCATGCGGCGTGCGTTATTTCAAAATAGCGCACGTGGGCACTTATCTCATTTAGGGAGGGTGCCAGGTCATTGATGATAGTTTACCCAGGTGTAGAATCACCTGGGCTACACAGTGGTGTATTCAGTTTTTTCGTCCGGACGTTCATAACAGAGTAAAGTGAAAAATATACCATGCGTGCGCTATTTTGATTTAACGCACGCGGGGTCTTATCTCATTTAGGGAGGGTGCCATGTCCGTTTTTTCAGTTCCCACGCGGAGAGGTACGTAAGACCTACGCAGAAATGGTTACTAAACCACCATCTGACCATTACCATCAGAGATAAAGGCCCGCGTGCGTTAAATCAAAATAGCGCACGCACCATATGCATCGTTTTTGTGAACCGGGACATATACCGTTGGAATCAGCGCAGTTTGCCAAAGTGTCTATACTTATCAATTCCGCAATGCTTGTTCAGCTGCAGGCTATCAGTGTAATCATCATATCAAGCATATAGGTATATTCTCCAGATTGTGTACCAGATCTTCTGTTGCTTTCTACATGCTTTTTTATTACATTGATGTCATTGTCAATTTTTCTTTTCACTGAAGCAGTATGTTAAGTATATTTATCAACAAAGTGCCACAATACACAATGAAATGAAATTCCAGAGAGTTAGTCAATAATATTGCAACAGTATAGAAGCACAATCTCATCTTCAATGTTTATTATAGTGTCATACATGTATTGTCTTCCTAAGTGTGTTGTATCCATATCAATGAATTATTTGTCTTCACCCATTCCAATTCCTATCACTCTCATAATCACTCCATCAGTGACATCAGACTCACCTGTCTCTTTGTCTTGGTCCCAGTGATAGATCTGCATTGAGATCAGAGGTTATCTCCAACTCATCATCATCAACATCTGACTCACCTTTCCCCTTTAACTCAGTCTTAGTGACGCGTCGTTCGAGTCTTGTTGAGTGATTGTCGATCTGTATCGAGATCAGAGGTGATCTCCATCTCCATAATCAGGGGTATCAACATCAACCTCGGACTCACCTCTCCCCTTCGTCTCGATTATGCTGTCCTGGCGGTCGAGTCTTGTTGGCTGATTGTTGATCTGTATCGAGATCAGAGGTCAACTCCAATTCCATCGACTTTAAGATCTCACCTTCAGCTACCAATTCGGTAGATCCATGGATCCGCGACGATCTCGTGACGTGCTCCTTCAGATTTCGTCTGAAGTCTGAAACCCTGAAATGAAATCAGAAACCCTCCCCCCTCAGAATCATTCTCACCGTAGAAATCTGGAACGGCTATTCAGCCACTCTCCCGTCGATATGATATGGATGGCCATCTGAGGCGCGTTTAATCAATTGATCTCTGTCGGTTGGCGTTGTTTGCCAGGAATTGCCGTTGTGGAATTTTTGACTCTCCATCGGATCGTTGGCGTGATTGAACTCGAAATCACCGCATCGATCGTGGAAACCACCCACCCTGAGCCAACCGTCTTTGTTCGGGGTCTTTATCTCGCTTTCAATTGTAGTTCAACCCAAAGGAGAAGCTCTCAAGGAGATCAGGTGGGAGAATATGCTTCTTTTCGATATCGAGACATTATAGCGACGGAAAGAACGTCTTTGCTCTTTCGGGTGAAAAACATTTGAACCCATTTCAAATGTCAATAGGTAACGAGCGGCAATTGGACTATGGCGGGTGGAGACGTAGAGGTTCGGTGAGTGATTTACATCATGTTACATGGAAAATGACCTCTGACCTGGATGCAGATTGACAATCAGCCAACAGAACTCAGACGCTGCATCCCTAGAACCGAGACAAAGGGGAGAGGTGAGTCCGAGGTTGATATGTTGTGTTCATTATTCGATCATAAATGACTGATCGATAAAGTCTCATCACACATTATCAGGGACAGGATAACCTCTTCCAGGTGTTCGTGAGAGAGATCGATCCAGGTCTCTGTCCTTTTTGGTGGAGGAGTGGATTGGTCCTCTGTCCACAAAGCAACTTCTTCGTCCTCTAGAGGTGAGTGGAATTGTCCGCGATTCACGCTGACACCGTGCAGTGTAGCAGAGGTCTCTCGTTCTTCAGACGGCATCACCTCTGTGTCGTCGCTGTCTTGCGCGGAGCCTTCGTCGTGGAGACAATTTTTTTCCTCTGGCCCTCAGGTGAGTGATTTCCGAATTCGTGTCGGGAGTAAATGTTTGACGACAGAGTGTAGGTGGCCGGCGAGTGGATGTCTGTGCTGGACTCTCTGTTTCTGGTGGGTTCTCGTGCAGGTGAGTGGTGTTGGAGATCAATCGGGATCGATGCAGGACCTCTTTGTCAGAGGAGCAGATCCTCTCTCCTGCGCTGACAATGACAGGTTCTTCGTAGAATGGAGGTACCAGTCTGAGCCTCTCTGGAATCACCAGCGACGGCCACGTAGCTCCTGAATAAAATATTCTTGAGATCTAGAGTCTTTTTGTGTATTCTTGCTCGTCGTGTGCTGGCTGGACGAGTTGAAGTCCCAAGGCAGCCAAAGATGCGCGTCGAACATTCGACAATCGTGACGAAGATGCAAGGTCACGCGTGTCGTTGTTGAGAGGAGGCGGAGTTGGAGGTGAGAGAGGTTCCCCTCCGAGACACGATTCTGTGTATCGGAGCCATCAGTGTCAGAGATGGTGTCGCGTTGGATCTCAGCGGAGGTCTGAGCCGGGCGAGGAAGGAAATAATTTTCATGTTTCTCTCGTGCAAAGGTACCTCCATATGCGATGGTGCCGAAATGGGTCGCAATTATTGAGGTGAGTTTCAACTTGACGTTTTATGGTAGTGGCCTCGTTAGAGGATGCGTGTGCTGCGATGGAGGTGTCCCCTTCAACTTCAGGATCATGTGATTGCGACCATGCGATTGTTCGCGGCCGCTCGTTGGAGTGCTTTCCTTGTATTAGAGAATGGTCCTGTGTTGGCCGGTGTGTTGGTGTTGAGGTGGAAGGATGGATGGTCCCATCCACTCTTTCCGGCAGATGCAATGGGTGCGACAGATGCGGAGCGTAGCACAGTGTCAGTGTTGACGTGAGAGGTGCTGTTGTCATCGGTTTGGGATGGGTGCGGTGCGACCGATGGACTCTTCGATGGCTTCTGAGCGATGGAGGCCTCCTTAGTGACGACGGCACGCGTCTTTGCAGAGGAGGATGCAAGAACAACTTGATGAGACGATGAACACGAATGTTACAGTTGGGTGCCCCGCGGAGGGAGGCGCATTCAATTAAAACTAGATTCCAGGAGTTCATCTTCTTTCAGCGAGACGTCATGC
>MDYQ01000303.1:0-27158 GCA_003024175.1 Planoprotostelium fungivorum | reverse complement strand
TCCATCGGTTACGGCACGTTGGTCGCCGTCGGATATTAAGATTGTACAATGAAGAGAATTGCATCGTTGTAGTTCAACATACTTTAAAGTACATTCATTTGTCTTCTATTCAATGACCAACTTGTCGCTGGCACTTCTTCCAAACACTTCAGGGCTGTACATCTCCTCTACCTTTGCTGGTGGCGCTGTGAACACTCCTCCATTTGTGGCCCTCACGTAAAATTCGTACTTCTTCTCTCCTGTGTCCCTCTCAGTCATCACAAAACACGCAGAACATCATATGTAGAGATGCGATATAGATGATGACCATGAGGGAGATTGACCTGGGTACACATAAGAGGAGAACACTTCCAATCTGTCATCCCTCAGGTTTTCGTGATCAGAATGGAAGTATGGAAGATAACAGAAAGATCTCGCTTCAGAAGAGGGAATACTCTCTGTGTTCTTGATGGAGCTGTTCAGTGCTTCCATGCCTATTTCTCATTCAATCTCAACGTAAGATGTCATCCATAGATTCAATCATCTTATAAAGTGCAATCGCGAACGAAGATGAAACAAAAGGAAAGTCGATCTGTGTCTCACCTGCAGGTAGATTATCCACGAGTGCCACGTGATATCTGGGATCTCTGTTCTTCACTGTGATCTCTACCTTCACTCTCGCTCCCATCCTTATCTTCCACGTTCCATCTTCTCTCTTCTCAACATCCCCTTTGTCGTCCACTGCCACATACTGACGACTGATCTGCTCTCTGTCAGCTCTCTCATCTTCTCATCCTCTCTTCTGTCACCTCAAAGCCACGATCTCTAGAGTCTACCGTGAGGTTGGAAAGGGCATACGTGAGACCGACACGGTAGTACAACCTCCCCTTTCCCTTCTTCTCCATCACTAGCTCTTTCTGTCCACTGCTTCCCTTCAGCTCTTTTCCTCATGCAGCATGTAGTATGGAATATGGGATGACTCACGTGGAAGAGAGTAACACATCCATGGGCACTGAGATGCTCTTCACTTCTGTGTCTCTTCCCTCGTGTTGTGTCGTGCCCACATATGTCTGTCCGTACCACTGGTTCACCTTGTAGTCTGGCACATCGGTCTCGTACTTGTCAAAGTAAGCTCGCAGACCCAGAAGACTGAAACAGTTCTCTTGTGTGTTGGCCCAGATGCCTCTGCTGCTTCGACCACTCATCAGACCTGTCTCTCGTCATTCCATCCACTCTACATGTGAATGATCTGTCTCACCCCTGACCAGCTTGGGAATGATGTGATGGTCAGGCGACACCGTGATCAGTGTTTCCAACAGAACGCCCACTCCTCTTGCATCGTTTCCAAGGAGATAGACGAACACATCGTGGTCCAGCCTTCTATTCTCTCGAACGTGTGCCTTGTCTGCACTCTCTGTGATGCGATTCATGAGTACTCTCAGCAGCTCTTTCTCTTTCTCTGCATTCTTTCCGTGCAGAACCTATGTTCCTCTTCAAACTTCCTCCTTGGTGTGCACTTGATTTGAATGTTCTGAGTTCTGAATGAAATCGAAATTCCTCACTTGTAATGCCCAGCATAACAGCTCGGTAGGAGCCTCGGAATAGTCGTCACCTAACAATTCTGCCGCCTTCGCGTAGTACTGATCGGAATTACCGTGGTGCAGAGTGCAGACGTACTGCTCCACGTCATAATTACGTTCATTTCAATGAGACACACCAAGAAGTACATGTGAATGTAGCTTCTTCTATCCTTTGGCACGGATGCAATCCAAGATGGGAAAGATGATATGACATTGTCGATCAAATGACTTGTCGACCATTCATCTCCATTCTGGCCCTTGTTACAAGGCTGTGCAATGTAGCGATGATCTCACGAGTGTCTTTCTGTATCGAACGAGAGCATGCAGACAGTGGACTGTCACATAGTGTGATACCTCCCCTTGATCCCAGAATCGAAACCCTCCTCTCACTTCTCTCTGCCTCAGCCTGTACAACGTCATCTTCTCTTCTCCTCTCTCCTCTCACTTGTCTACGTCATCTTGCATGCTCTTCTCTAGCTCTTTTTGGCTGGGAAGTCCATCGACTGTGCCGGCGAAGGAAGAGAGAAGAGGTCCGATCATTACGTTGGACAAGAGCCTCGATGCGACCTGCTCGCTGCATCCATAGGGATATCTGTAGAGGTACTTGTACGAGTCAAGCAGACTGGACAGTAGGGTAGAGCTGGTAGTCACTTCCAGTCGTCCAAACTGATGGCGTGTCATCGTCAAGAACAAAGATCACGAAGAGTAACAGTGCACAAGCGACTCACCTTGGGGATGACATTGGATGGTGGCTGGATGGTCTGTGAGATGACAGTCGTCTCTGCTGTGTTGCCGTATGTGGCGAAATCTTCTGAGGTGAAAGGAGTGTAGACAGGTATCTCGATGGTCACTGCATCTTGCATCTCTTCACTGCTCATGGCAAACTGTCCCGTATCAATATCTTTTGATCTTACTTTCTCCCACCTGGATGGAGACTTTACCAGTATGATTGATTATTCCCATAAATGGAACCTATCACATCGTCAGACCCTGAAATCAAGGAAGAAAACCACCTCAGTTCTTCCATTAGGTTCCAGAGTGAGACGATAACCGCTGCTTCCCTCAAACTTCACTTGATCACTTCTGATCACAACGGACACCTCCACACGTCAGACAGACCATCGATCGTATCTCACTTCTCTCTTCTGTGGTGTCTGATTGACCACTACAGTGGACAGCCTCACACGGTCACCATAGTTACAGAACCTGGGAATAGATGGACGCAGAGCGAGAGGAAGAGAGACTCTTATCTCTGACTCTCCCACTCCAAATCGATCTCTGCCTTCAGATGCCAGAGCGAATATCCTATGATCATCGTCATTCTTGTGTAAGTCAACGATGGTGAGCTCACCTGTAGTTGGTGAGAGTATCGGGCATCTTGACGTCCAACTCGACTTGACCCTTGTCATCCGTGATGGAGGAACCGATCCAAGCGGCCAAAGAGTTAAAGTTGTCTCTGACGACCGAACGCTGAATATTACCCTCCGAATACGCTGAATGACCGCCCAAAATGTGAGAAGAGCGATCTAATTGGTACGATCGTGGATCGAAATCTCTCTGAGCTACGATGGACCTTCGACTGGAAACTAACGTGACAGATCTTATGTTAGGAGGGTAGAAGAAGAGGAGGGGATCATGGATCTTATAGTCGCTCATTGATAGAATGGATTCGTCCACTGATCGTGTCAGCGTGGCGAACTCTATCATATGACTCACCCACGATCAGTGTCACTTCAGCACCGCTGACATTCGCCCCTTTATGGTCTTTCACTTGTATGCTTACCTGTAGGAGTAAATGATAATTGAGATTCGGTGATCTACACCTTTGTAGATGAGCCAGGCGTGGAGCTCTCTGCTGCAGGAGAGGGTGAGACTGTCAGTGACTTTGTCTCCGTGGATACAGACAGATCTTGTGACCCAATAGACCATACAGGTAGCTGCTGTGTCTTACTGTAGCCTTCACTCATCACTTGTACTCGAATACCAGGCATCATGTCCTCCGTGATCTACGGCTATTACCTAATCTTCTTTCTATTCATTCAACTCACGGTAAACTTAACAGTCTCTTCGTTCTTCGTGAAAGTGATCGGAACCATTGGTAACACTTTCGTGCTTGTTACGATGATATAACCTCCTCTAGATGGAAAGAGAGGGTTCTTGAACAGAAGTTCGGCTACATCTCCCACCTACCGACATCAGTCATTTGTCATCTCTGGATGTCACCTGATAAGATGGTTTGTCGGCCATAACATCGATCTTTTCTTCCATTGGAGCGACTTTCTTATGGGATCCCTTCTGATTGCTCATTCTCTCATCGTTCTTCTGTTCATCATTGATGACGTACAGGGTGGTCGTAGTCAGCTGCGTTCGATTCTGAACGTCTCTCACGGTCACTTGGATCGTGTGTGGACCACCTAGGTCTCCATCAGAGGGATGAAGGTGATCGAGATATGCGAATAGATGTTCGATTATCGATCAAGTTGAAATGCTCACTCTGTGGTGTGGTGATGTGGAATGTCTGTACTCCGTTTCCGCTCTTCTTCGTGAAACTTTGTATCTCCTTATTGATTGTGACATACTCTCCTTCACCGTTCTTTATCTCTTCCGCAGTCACCAATATCTAACCATTTTTTCATACATTTTCATCTCACCATCTCACCTCAATCTCTCTACCCTCAACGGCTTCACCCTTGATGTTCGTCACGACATAATCAACAGAGATGTCCTCTTCCGCTCTGGCCAACACCTGAAGATGAGTCAGAGGTACACCTGACACGTTGTCTACCTTCTCCGCTTTGATGCCCACGTACAGAGTGGCGGGATGGACGAACAGAGAGGTGCTCGACGAGAGTGTCTGTCGGTTGATATCTTGCATGAGTGCCGTGATATGGAGCCTCACCGGCTGAAGCTCGTCCTTGTATCCAGTCAAATTGATCTTTGTCGAGTGCTCTCCTGTCTGATCCGTCTTTCCTTCCACATGTACGTCATGATGATATTCGTACGCATTGTGGAAGGAAAACTTGTTGTCACAGAATGAGAAGCCGCCCCAACCGGGAGGTGAAAAGTGAGACTTGGTGGTACTGATTCTCCACGACACGCTGGAGTCACTCAGTGGACCTCCAGAGTAGTAAGAGGCAGATGTGGAGACGGTGGCCTCTCCGTTCATGATGAAGGGACCAGTGGATGTCACTTGAGCCGAGCTCTTGAACTCGGGCTTGCGGAACTAATCGACATCAGCCTATTTGGAATATCTGAGAAAATTCCTGTGACCTCGTGGACGGAAAAGGTACAGATCTCATCGTGACTCCCATCTGCGTCTACCCTTCGGATTGTATGATCTCCCAGATCAGATTCTGCAGCCAGAGGAAAGGAAAAGTCAAAGTTTCCGTGTTCGTTCGTCTTGTACTCGGACACGAAAATTTCTGCACATAGAATCACGAAAGGTTGCAAGTGATGATGTATGTCACCTTTTTGACGTGGAGATCGGACGATGATGGTTATATTCGTTCCGCTGGGAGGCATTTGTAATCCTCTCTCAGTCACATCTCTCACCATGCACTTGACATGCACCTGCGTCGTATCATCGATCGATCCCACTCGTTCAACGAACCTCTTCTTGTGGCCTGTACAGCCCTCTGTCCGTCACGCCGTACACTTTCTGATTGGGTGATAGAACATTAGCCATCGGTACCTTCATGGCCATCTGGTCTTCTCCCTTTCAACACTTAGTAGTGTCACAGACCATTGGTACGCCACCTTTGTGACCGACATCCATCCCAGATGTTCTAAGGAGAACAATTGTATGACTGTCGAGCCATTCTCGTCTGTCTTGTACTCCTTCCCTCCCAATCGAACGGTGGCATCTTTCACCACCGATTGATCCACTAGACTCCTCACGAGAACCGTCGCGTTTTCTCCGTGAGGAAAGACGGAAGCGGACAGTTTGGTCATCTGTACGATAGATGTGATCTCATCCTTGTTCCCCCTGATAATGATGGCAGCCATGCCCAGATGATTCAGAATGTCTCTCATGGCTGGTTTTAGATCAACTTGGTGGATTTGTCCTTCAGTAGAGCCGTTCAATTCGATTTCGTGGGCGGTGATGGATGTTCCCAACGTTTCGAGCTGTGCGAGTGAGTTAGAGAAGATGTCTGCTCCCACCTTGGCCTTCTCCGTGTTGTATGCGATGATATCTTCTATCGATAGCCTCCTGACGTTCACGTGCAGCTACGGTGCGTTACTCTCGTCTCGCTCTACACCATTTACCTTCTCATGATGATCGGCAAAGAAGGGGAACGACCACAGATCGGATGTGTCGGATGAAGAAGGGTCCAAGGTGACGAGTCCTCCATACCAGGTGAAGGGAGAAGCCAGTCGGGGAATGGGTCTACCCTGTGACTGTGAGTGATGACACGTGGACCCGTCTTAGTTCTCACTTTCACTTCCAACTCCAAGGGTGTAGAGAGGTTCTGACCGTATACGTCCCTCAAAGACGTGTGCACCTTGACTCTGTACGTCTTTCTCGGATGTATCATGAATTCGATGGAGTCGCCATACATATCGACCAATGTGGGAGGCTCAACGGTGACATCTCTCTCCACATCGCGGTGAAAATCCAAGCGATTATTGAATCGGATCTGATAAAACAGATACCCTTGATCTTCGTTCGTGATGACTTTGAGTGGAGCATACGTTCGATAGGATGCATAAACTCTTCTCGTAGATGACAACATCGGTCCTTCCATAGATGGCTGAAAGTGTCAACAACAAACGACGCGCGAGGACTCACGATGCCTTCATCAAATGTGATCGTGTAGGGTGTATCCACCGGAAGATCTTCCACCACGAAGGCGACACACTTGTCCCTCTCTCCCCAGGTACTGAAGTGTGGTGAGATGAAGAGACGTGAGGAGTGTTTCACCTCCCTCTACCCATCTCATCTTCTCTGCACAATCTGAGGTGTTGCTCCCACCATCCCAGAGGGTGCTTCCACCATTCGTAATCAAGCTTCAATCCCTTCATGAACTGACGACTTGTGAGATCGTGGCGCGTGAGATCTTGGAGAGGAAGAAGACTCTCTCACTTCGGCGGTATCAACCTTCTGATCGAAGCAGACATTAAAGATCTGAGTCGTGTTCGTGATGGACTCGTGACGTGGATGATAACTGAGTAGAGTGGGGGGAGGTAAGGTGAAGCTTGTCTCGAATGCTCCTTCCATCTTAATTCCCGTTGGTGTCTGTAGATCAGGTGACACCTGGTGTCCGTTCAGTCTCTTTTGGGTGACCTGTCAGGGCCTTTGAGACGGCGTGTCATCCCACCTTGACCGTGTATCGTGTGGCCTTGGGGAAAGGTTTAGTGGAAGTGAAAGTGACGGTGTTCGTTCCTTCGAATTGGAATCTTCCTTCAGGTCTGGGCTCGATCGTGAACACTCTCTCTGCTGTGGTTCAGCAGTGGCAAAGAGGATACACTCACCCGCTGCGTCATCCAACTGATCGAGATCAGTGATGGCAGTGAGCGAATGAGAGAAGTTCAGAGTCACTCGATCACACGATTGGATCTTTCCCTCTGGTCGGCTCGATAACACTTTCAACTTTTGTTTCGAAGGCTCTGTCAGAGTCCTCTGTGGTTCTTCTCCTTGTGGTGGAAAAGGCATTTGGACTGCAGCACACATGAGGACGATGTTCGTCAGAGTGGACGTTCTCACTCTTGTTCTCAGCTGTGGGTGGTGTAGGGGTGTCTGGCCTCTTGTGAAACTCATCGCCTCTGTTGATGCGTGGTGTTAACGGAGGCAGTCTGTTGTATATCGCTTGGATCTGTCATGGTCAGAAGTTGAATTGCGAGTGGGCATCACCTGCTCCTCTGACAATATTTCGAGCTCTTGAGCTGACTCTGATTTGGGTATACTTGCAACATAGGGATCCTTTCCTTTCACATTATATTCTTCTCTAGTGTCTATACCTATAGCTCTCATATTGTTCGTTGGCATATGATGGTGTGTCTCCACTGAGGCAGAGATTGAACATGTTTCAGAGTCAGGGCTGGTTGCATCGAGAGAGGTGAAAGAAGTCGAAACTAGGAGTAAAAGTAGGAGGACCTTCATCTTGCGTGTTACTGTTTTGAATAACTGTGCTGCAATGACCGATATCTTGTTTTCTGTTGCATAAACATACACGTCTGCAAAAATCGACACTGGATGATCGTCCGCCACGAATAGGCGACACACGATTCGAATTTTTTTCGGGGGACGTGTCGTTAAAGGGTTGACAAGTTTAACCCCTTTGTTATGCTCGTTCATATGGCCTCATATCTGAGAGGTGATGTGCTTCCATCAGCTGGTGGAAGTGGTGTCTGCCGCTTCACATAATTTTGAAGCGCTCTGTCTTCTGTCGCCCGCTAAACCTGGTAATTGAAATTTTTTTATGTCTACAACTACGCCCGATCGGGTGGTGATCATCATCCTCGACACTGTAATCGATGGATTCTGTGGTGCAGCGGCTGCGTCATAATCAAGAGAAATTAGCGACACACGAAGAGGGACAGATAGATGAGGATGAAAGACCTGAGTTGACAAGTTCAACTTCTACAGACAGGGGAATACTGTCGGTGAGCGATTGATTCTTCTCAAATCATTTGGGTGTCATGTTTCATGTATTGATGCTTTCGAATGTAATCATCGTTTTCAATTGGGTTGACACGACCTCAGCCCATCAGTCTCGCCTCTCTCGCAGTCGGTGTCTCCGTCGGAGGTAATGCCACTTCCATAATTTATCACCTCAACTCACAACAGCTCTCATGTGTTTCTCCAACATGTACTTCGGTCTCCAAACAGGATGGGTCACGATGGGTTCTCTACAATCAACTCTATTGGGTACAGCTGTTCCATCTCACATCACCCGATCACCAACGTCTTCAGGTTTCGGCATCTTCAAACTGATCGGCATGAAGAGTCCAGACGGTTTGTTCGCTCAATTTGGACCTTTAGACAACGTACTACTGCAGTCCACTGCGGTTGCAACGGCGACCATGCCTCTGGCCGGAGGATTTGTCGGTATTCTTCCAGCCTTGAACATGTTGGTGGAAGAGGAGGTGAGACCTCGTGTGATGATTGGAAGATGATGATGACGATGGCAGGATGGGGTGAAACCGATACGGTTGAGTTTCATGCAGATGATACTGTGGTCTGTTGCACTCTGTTTCTTCGGCGTGTTCTTCGCTGTACCTCTGAGGAGACAAGCAGTGAGCAATTTTCTTATCTTGTGGATCACGTTTGTGATCGTGATGACGTTGAATGATCATCCATTCATTTCCAGAGCGTTCTTCTGCATCTCACCAAATCATGTCTTTTTACGATCAAAATGATGTGATTTTGCCATTTCATAATTTCGATTTTTGAAAGATCTCATTTTTCGATGTAAAATTTAAAATTTCTATAGATTCTGAAAGAAAAATTACGATTTCCATCGGGTACAGCCACCGCACAGATGATTCGCGTCCTCCACAAACTCCCCGCCCCTCCAAACGAAGACGCGGGATCCGACCGACAGCTTGGTGGGCTCAAACATTCGTGCCCACCCCCTCTGACCCACCCTCGAGAGATGGAACCCCTCAGAGACGAAGAAGATGAAGACAATTTCCTCCAACAGGCCATGGGCCACCAAGAGAAGAGCAGAGAAGAGGAAGAGTGGAAGACAAAGTGGAAAGTCCTCGGAATCTCCTTCGGAATTTCCGCGGGTTACACGCTCTTGGGATACTTCCTTCCGGTTCTGAAGAACATTCCGTTGGGAACTTGGGTTGGGCTGAGCGTATTAACCAGCTGGTACTGGGTCATCACACCGTGTGAGACATCCATGATGATCGTGATGATCATGAAGTCACGGACCAGGCTGACTTTCACCTTCAGCTCTGAGTTACGTGGGACAAGGGATGATCATGGGAATGCACACGAACATGTCTATGTTGGCGGGAACCATCACGGGCTGGGCTATTTTGGGACCCATAGCGAAGGCGAGAGGCTGGGCACCGTCTGATAAGATCGGAGACTGGAAAGATGGCGCCAAGGGGTGCGAAATTTCGATGAGATTTCGTTGAAACGTTTTACTAGGTGGTTGCTGTGGATATCGCTATCCATCATGATGAGTGAGGCGACGGTGTCTCTATTGGGTGAGTCACGTGACCGTCTCAGAGGCACGAAAGATTGAGACGTACAGTGATGGTGGGAAAGATCATACATAGTGCAGTGAAGAGTAAAGGAGAAGAAGTCCACGATCCAGCTCCTGCCTCTCAGCAGGTGTGAAGGGAAAATATGTTTTATTTCATTTTATTTGTGAAGAGCGACGATCAGCTGATGACCGTGTAGGTATCAAAGAAAGTATGGATCATTGGATTAGTCCTGTCTACTATTCTATGCATTGTCGTTGTTTCACCCATCTTCAAACTTCCAGTGTGGGGTGAGACAACATCATCAACATCGTCATCAACATCATCGTCATCAACATCATCGTCATCAACATCATCGTCATCAACATCACCGCCATCATTGGCATCAACGTTCAAATGTCGAACCGAAGAAAGGCGAAGAAATTGATCGTTGTAGAACCACTCTTGGCTGTCTTCATGGCACTTCTCGTTTCAGTTCTGGCAGTGAGAGCTCTGGGAGAGACAGATCTGAACGTGAGGATGACTTGTGATGACGTGTGATGACGTCATACAGCCGGTATCGGGGGTGGGGAAGGTGTCTCAGATATTCTTCGCCTTGGTGTCTCCCGGTCAGATCGTCCCAAATATTGTGGCAGGAGCTATCGCTGAGGCAGGAGCCCAACAAGCAGGTGAGAACACTCATCAACACCATCATGCAACATCATCGACACCGCCCTCCTCTCATCTTCCATCAGGTGATCTCATGCAAGATCTGAAGACGGGCCACCTCTTGGGAGCGAGTCCAAGAGCCCAATTCATCGGACAGATGGTCGGCTCTTTCTTCTCGGTCATCTTCGCTGTGGCTGCCTACGAACTCTACTCGAGGAACTATCAGATACCCGGTCCAGAGTTTCCAGTGCCGACGGCGGGCATCTGGTTAGACATGGCTAGGGTCCTCAACGGAGGTCACCTTGCCACGAATGTTCTTCCATTTTGTGTCGTCTTTGGTGTGTTGGGAGGCATCTTACCTCTCTTCGAATTGTTTCCTTTCGTTCCCGAGAGGTGATGCATCATGTCATATCATGTGATATGATGATGTTGAAGGTGGACAGGTACACAAAGTTCTTGCCTTCTGGCATCGCTTTTGCCATTGGAATGTACGTCACACCGAACTGGACGATACCTAGAGTTGTGGGGGCTCTCATCGAATACTTTTGGAGGAGGTGATCTCATCATCAACCGCTCCTCTTTATCTCTTCACCTTACTCCCCGTTCTCTTTATTTCATCGATGTCTCCCTCTTAAAGTCATTTCTCGTCCCCTCGAATTGGTGTCAGCGTCCCACCCCCTGTCACTTTTACAAAGTAGATTTCAAACTGAAACCAACAGGCGCTCATCATCTAGCCATGGAAAGTACATGATCATCTTGGCCTCCGGCTTCGTCTTGGGAGAGGGAGTCACGTCCATCATCACTGCCATCCTGAAGAGTCTTCAAGTGCCATCCTCCAAATTCGGTTGTGCTCCCGGATTCTGTTAGTAGAATAAAATAGAGAACGACGAGTCTTGCTCTTCCAAATCGTTATGGAGTTGCATTGGAAGACGTATTGGGTGGTGATTATTCAGTACCATGGTTGTCAGATAGAAAAGGTAATTTCTGTGGAAGAGCCACGCTAAGGTGGGCAGACTGAGCCATTTGAAAAACATTCAGACCAACGGTAACAAACCGGCCGCCATCCAGCATGAGGGATGGAAGAGCTGATGTGGGCTGCAGTTCGAAGGCCTCGAAGCTGTTGGGATTCGGAGTGCAATCATGTCAGGAACAGATAGCGCCAAAGAAGATGAGCAGCGACGAGATACAGAGATACGTCGAGGGAAGTAAAGCCTCTAGACTTCTCGGTCTCGATGGCCCACAGAGTGTTTTAGAACTACCACTGAAATCACCAAAACTCTTGAATCGATCGACGGGTAAAGCGACAAAGGGTAATGATCCAGGGAAGATGAACCGCTCGCTGAATGTGGTGAGACCATCCGATTCGCCTTTGTATCACATGATTCATCTTTTGACAGTGCGTCGTTGGCTTGCCCACCAGTGGAAAGACCTCCCTCATCTCTAAATTACAAGCATTCAAAACACCACTATCTGTCGAATCATTCGACGGCGAGCCCACCTTGGATTATCTGGAAGACCCTAGCTCAGTCGATTCTTCCTCTAAGAGAGTGAGACACGACCAATGTCACCACTGCTCGTGATTGATCATTGAGAAGACTTGGGACATGGCCGACATCTTCGTCTTTGTCTATTCGGTCGTCGATCTGAACAGTTTCTACGCTCTCCCCATCATCTTCAACAACATCCAAAACAGTTGGCAGACGTCCACCATCCCATCCGTTCTCGTGGCCAATAAGAGTGAGACTTCACTGTCACCTTCATCACCGACCACCGCAGTCGATCTGTTAAACACCATCGATCGTGAAGTGCACGATGATCTCGCCCGCGATCTCTCCAAACACATGCGATGTCCTCACATCGAAGTGTCTTCCGACACGGGCGATGGACTCTTCAGTTTGAATCAGACTGTCGTCCAAACGTTCATCACCAGCCAAGATGTAGCCGTCCGCACGAGGAGAAGCAACTCGAAAGCCTCCAATTCCAACGGCCCCACTCTATCAGCACGATCTGACCACATCTCTCGTTTCTGTCCCGATCGAGAAACATCATCATCATCCGATGCGACCGAAGAGATGAAGAACCTCCAGAGGAAGATCGACACGATGGAGATCATCACCCTACGGTAAATCCTCCTTTCAAACATCTGCTCACATTCAACAGCTCCTCCCGCGCTCATCTCTACGCCGACACCAACGATGAGCTCGAATATTTTCTCAGATTGACGAATCAATGCATTCGGAGGTTCAACCATCTGTGTTACACGTTGAACGTGATGAGAGGAAGGATATCTTCTCCCATAGCTAGCCCCGCGGCGACGCTGCGGGCATCAAAGTTGGAGACGAAGAGGAAGAGTCATCCAGTGGATGCATCAAAGAGAATGGCTTGGGAGAGTCTGACGGTGAAAGAGATCGAGGGCAAGTTGGGGGTGACGAGGTGTGCCATGAACAAGGATCTGAAGATGGCTGGATTTCTAAAGTGAGTGATCACATCATCACAACACCCTCCATCATCATCACATTGCGATCGTCATCGAGGAGCGGTCCACGCTATCTCAATCGTCATCACGAGATGACAAAGTTGCTCAACGGATGACAGATCGAACGGTGAGGTGGAAGAGTCTGAAAAGTGCTTTCGGTCCGTAAATGCCACCAAGCTGGACATCTCCGTATTAGAATCCCTGCTGAGAGAGAAGGTCAGAATGCATGAGGGGATTCACGAATTGATTCAAAAGGATAGATCGTGCAAGCATTCGACGCCACACAGTGGAGAGACGACGAGATCAAACGACTCGTACTGTGTCAGAGCTGCGTGAGAAGATGGGTGGCCAGAAGAAGAGTATTCCACAGAGGTAATCATCATAACATCTCGAGACATCACATGAGATGGTGCATCGATCGTGAGATGATGAAACGGTGGATTGAATTGTGCACAGTTGAATGCCAAAAACAGAGAACGAGAATCCTGCAAGAGATCATCCAGACAGAAATCACGTACATTCGATCCATGAAAATCGTCGACGAGGTAATTTCTCGGAAGATTCCATCTACAACGCTCATCCTGTAGGATTACATGGAGAGGATGAGATGTCTCACGGTAGAAGAAGAGCCCTGGTTCACAAAGGAAGACATGAAAGTTGTCTTTTCGGACATTCAAGTCATTCTCAAGTTCCACGAGAATTTCTTGCAGCTGTTAGAAGAGAGGTGGACCAATTGGAGCGTATTTCGATGCGTTGGAGACATCTTCTTGTCTATGGTGAGTCTTTCTTTGTAAATCTTTTCTTCTCCTATTTGATGATACATTTCGTTTCACTGGAAAATCGTTTATTCAATGATTTAATCTTTTACAGAATGACACCTTGCACGTCTATTCCGGCTATGTCAACAATTCTCCCTTCTCTACCGTTCGCATCCAGGAGTTATTGAGAGATCCACGCTACGTCAAATGGCTCGTCAACCACGACATGATCGAAAGCCAGCTCGAATCCCTGTGAGTCCTCACTCTTTTCCCCCTCCTCACCTCCCCAGCTTGATCCAGCCAGTACAGCGCATTCCCCGCTACGTCATGTTACTGGAGAAATTACAAAAATACACTTGGAAAGATCACCCGGACCACGAGGACATCTCACTCGCCGTGAAAAAGTTGATGGATACGGCTACCATCATGAACGAGAAGAAGAGAGACGCAGAAGGGGCGAGAAAAGTCTTTGAGATATCGAAAAACATGACCGGAAAGGTTCCGGTGGGCTGCGATCGAGTTTCACGTCTGACGTGCCGCAGGTGCTGCTCGACGCACACAGGAGGTTCGTGAGGGAGGGACAGCTGAAAGTGTACGAGAATCAGAGATTGAAACTCAGACACGTATTCCTCTTCAACGATCGATTCATCGTGACGAGGGAGAGGGATGTCAGTCTGAAGAGCAGCCAGGCTCTGGTGGGGAGTATAGATGGTCTCGTCAGATCATCATCGGTGTCCTACGAGTTCGACAAGGATATCTTCCTGTCCAACGGATTCATCGTGGACCATCCAGACAGTGACACGCGTGAGTGATGATGATGATGTAGAAGATGGATTGATGATGAGACAGTCGTGAATGGCTTCGAGTTTTTGAACGGAGAGACTGGGGCTGTCTTCTCAGCTGAGTCGCGAGAGGTGAAGGAAGAATGGATGTCCGCCCTCTACGCGGCATCTCTTAAACAGACGAAACTGTCTGAATGGAGAGCGGGTGAGACACGACGTTCAACATTATATCGCATGATGTTGATGTGATGGTCAGAGACGAACAAGAGGGTGATGCAGAGGAGGTCGGTCAACGCTGAGACTCTGAATCTGAGAGGCCTTCCCTTCTCTAAGAGGTTATCCAAATCCGCCCACGAGTTCAATTAGAGTGCCTTGTGTCTTATGTGTATAGAAATAAATGTGTATAGATTGTCCTTTATTTCTATTTGTGGAGATTATGACGTCCGAGCCATTTTCAGTCAAACACATTTCGATCATCATGGCAAGCCTAAAGCTCAACCTGGGAACCACCGGCCACGACCACACCGAATCAGCAGACACGAAGGTCACCATCGATTTTGCATTACCTGACGGAAGCTCATACAGCCTCCAAACCAAGAAGGACGCCACCGTTGAGTTCTTAAAGTCTGCGCTGGACAAAGAGAAGGGACTTCCCTTCGATAAGACGGTGACGACATCACATGTGAATCTGCAACTGATGGAATCAGACACTGTCTTACGAGGGAAAGAAGATGCTAGATCCCCTCTCTCTCGTCGACGTCGTCCCCAACTTGGGCAGCTCTTTGAAATTGAAGGTCGAGGTGAGTCACCTTGCACAATGCATGCATCATTCAAGTGACATCTCCAGTCCCAATAAACGAGAAGAAGATAGATACAATTTGATTCTTTATTGTGAAGTCGTCTCTCGCAGCGATATCTTTGAGTCTTTCATCGTGGACTTTCGTATGCCAAACAGGGTCGGCAACCTCTTTAAGACGTTCAGATTCGAGCTCTGTGATTCCGCGGCGTTCTTGTGCTTGTTGTGTTGTTTCGTGATGAACTTGAGGCGGTGGTTCTTCATTCTGCCTCCTCCCTCCTTGTTTCTCTGCGCCTCCGCCATCTGATTGTAAACTTCATCGTGAAGGAAATCTTGCCAGATGATGTCTTTACGGACTTTCTGCGGGACGTCCGGGATGCCCAGCTCAACCAACAGTTTGACGATGAGAAGAAGATGTTCTAATGCCATCACGATGATTAAGACACCCAAGGCCTGACCCGAGAAGTCACTGATGTTCCTCTGAAACATCTTGAAAACGGCCTGATGAGTGAATCCGATGAGGAAACAATTGGTAATCACTGCCATCACACCCAAGATCTGATCTCATTTCAGAAGATGGCATCACGGCGGATGACTCTGCACCTCTAAGATCCAATAGTAGATACCGATGTCGTTCGAACATCTATAGTTGGGTCGGTTGAGTAGCTGTAACATCTGGAAAGAATAGGTCTTGATGCAGAGGATGACGTTGATGAGCGCGATGAAAGGGGCGATAGGGAAAGACGCAGCAAAGAGGACAATGAACCCATACTGAATGACGATCTACATCCTTCAGTCTCGAATATAAACAATAAAATCCATCCGTTCATTTTCGAATGGCTCGTTGTAGTTTGAATTGTAGATGGTCACCTGGGTGAATTTTTCGGTTGCCAGTAATTGTGTGTATTGAGTTCTCCTTCCTTCCTTCTCCCACTTTGGTAGTCTGTGCTCTTTCGATCCACGGCCGCAGCAGAAGAGGTAGACGGCCCACCAACTGTTCAACACGACGGGGAGAACTACCGAAGTCAACTGAGAGGGGTTCAGTCTCTGTCCATTCTCCATGATGTCATGATGTGATGAGTGAGTGATCATGTGATGTGATTAGATGATGATCAAGTGTGATGTGATCGGATGATGTGAGTGATGTGATGTGATTGTGATGTGACAATGTGATGATCACCTGGTTGACTGCCGTATTCACGACCAAGATGATGAGAAGCTGCTGTGCCAATTCATCCACGCAGCCTCCAAAAGGATTCTGCTCCCTCGCCGTGGCACAGCTGTCCTCTAAACCGATGACACCGAATAGTCTCGTCTTGCTTCCCTTGAAGAATGCAATGTAGTAGAGGGATGTGTAAGAGTTTACAAATTGGAAGATGAATTGCTTGAGGATGAACATGTTGTCCCATCCATTCTGGGTGCGGTGGTTTTCTGTTTGGGCGTAAGAAATGTGAGGAAAAGAAATAAATCGAAATAAAACGGAACGATTGAGAGTGAGATATGGAAGACAATTCAATCAGATCAATAAAAATTGGAAGGAGCTCCTTCCAAATGAAGTGAAATAAATAAGTGAAGTGAGATGAATAAGTGAAGTGAAATAAATAAGTGAAGTGAAATGAAGTGAAATGAAATGACTCACCCCACTCTGTCAATATCACGGCAATCTCGGTGTAAATCGCATTGAAGATCACAATCGTGATGGCATTGACGACACTCCCGATGTAATTACTTCCAATGATACTGCTCGCATTCTTGGCAATGTACAGCCTCAGAGCAAAGATGCAGATGGTGATGATGACCACGATACCACACATGATAGACATTGGAATGAGAGATGCAAACATCCTCAATACCCTTCGATTCGGGTCGAAATATCTCGACTGCCTCGGTTTGATGTTGAGGACGGTGGAGTAGACAGTGTTGCCACTCTCATCGGTTTCTGTCGGCCAATCGATCCAGATGTCATCCTGCTCGAAACCGTAACGAGTGCGGCCGCGGTAGGTCGTTCTCGTGGACTGAAATTTCGGTGAGATTTCGCGTTACGTACGTCGTACGCACTTCCTTCATGGAGAAATCCATGGTGTTCCACTTGTGGTTGAGTTCGGCGTTCTTCCTCTTCCAGAAATTAAGGAAAACGGTGGCCCAAATGGCAAGGAAGACTGAATAAGCCGAGGCGGGCCATTCGGTGGTGGAGCTCTCTGATTGATCCTTCGTACGCTGGTAGATCTCGCTGATACGTAATGAGAAATCTCGTCGAAATTCGAGTGAAATTTCAGACTCACGTGACGATGTAGATGGGTACACCTACGATGGAAGCTAAGATGAGGTAGAAGAGAGAAAAGTCCAAGAAGGCGAAGAACAGTGCGATGGTCTCCCCGTAATACTCTCGAATGCGGTCGATGGGCTGTCTCTTGAATAGAGTCTTTGTCCATGTGTTTAAGAGGTGAATCCTCGGTGCATCATGATGCACTGGAAAATATTTCTCTACGGTCTTGTCTTCGATCAGGCGGTCCAGATCTGAGGGTGTGAGAAGGTGATGAGAAAGATGAGGTGATGATGATGATGGACAGATGGTGATGATGAGAAGATGAGAGAAAGGACTCACTGACACCGGCACCTCCTGTAGGAGTGTAGCTGTCTTCGGTGATGAGTGCGAAGACGATCCGCTGACGCATGGCGGAATTGAAGAAACGAGTGTGTTCCTCGTCGCTGCAGTCGATGGGAACTACAACGAGTCAGTTTCATCGGAATTGAAAACGGAATACTTTGGATTTTGTTCTCATCGCGATGATGAGATGCGATGGAGAGATGATGGAACAGGAGAAGAGATGACATCATCACCTGTCTTGCTGACATGAGAAGACACCTCCATCTCGATGCTGTGCTCTGGAATGACCTCAGGGTTTTCCTCTTCGAATACTCTCGAGTGGAATAATTCTCCAAAGGTTCCGTGGCCCTTCTGTGTGTCCTCGACCTGGGGCAACATCAGAGTCCATCTTTCGCGATGCATCGAGAACGCACATTGTGTCGGTTGTCCGTGTGAAAAGGCTTGAAACTCTTCTTGTGCTTTCGATCGAAAGCCGCCCATCCCCCTCCCAACTCTTCCTGTATGAGATGATGAGTATCACATATGGTGAAGACACCCTTCACCCTCAGAGGTAACTCCATCTGCAACATCTCAGCCGTACGCTCGATGAGTTCTTCGGGGGCATCGACCAGCATGCTGAGAAGTCCTACGTCTCTCTCTGAACGTACGACATGGACGATGAGTCCCTTCTCCTTCAATTTGAAGTAGATCTCATTCATGTGGATGTGTACTGCGTATTCTTCCTGGAAGCTGGCAGAGTCCCATTTATCATCGGCCGAATCGAGGAAACGTTGTGAGTGCTTCTTGGACTCTCTGAATTGGATCACATATTCATACTCGTGGAAGGAATGGTCCAGCTGAGAGAAGTTGAGATCCAGAAAATGGACAATTGTGATGTACTCACTTCGACGATGGGACAGTTGGGATATCGTATGTGCTCGTCTGGAACGGTTCCCGGGCTGTCTACACTGATTGCAATCGTCTTTCTCAATGTTGGTGCTCTGGACCTCGCATGTTCCTCCTTCTTCGAATGGGTCGAATTCAACAGTGATTCCTGCGTCATTCTCCTCGAAACTTCCAGCTCCTCCTCTGATAACTCGTCCGGCATCACCACCAATCCATGTTCATCGGGCTCGAAAGGTGGAGGTGTGGGATTCTCGTGTCCTTCTTCAGACATCTCTAATGCGCTGTGTTTATCTCTCTCCCGTCTCTGGCGCTCACAGCGGAAAGGAGCCCGATCTGACAGCCAAATTTTCTAGGAAAAAACTTCTATTAATGTTTGTCAGATCATTTTGAGACGACAGCAATACTCTCTAGGCAGAGTGCACGTATAGTGAGGTAGAGGAGAGACGATCGATACGAGAGTGAGAGTCGATACCGTGGTATATGCGACCTCAACATCATCCCGAACATGGAGGGTACCTTGGAAATCATTTCCAACTTCCATTTACCCTCCTGCATACGTTGTCTGGATTGATGTAAAAGAATCCCCTCACCATCACACGCACGCATGACTGCCTCCGACAAACCATCCTCTCAACCTCCTCCACAACAACTCAAGGTCCATTCCGCCTTCACTATCTTCTTCGCAATATGTCTCGCTGTGAGTTCACTTCTTCTCAACAGCGACATCATGAGATCTGACCGTCTTAAAGGGATGGTCCGGTTGGTACTGGTGGTTCACTGCCATCGCCGCGAAAAACAACGACATGAAGGGACTGATCGTCTTCGTTCTTACTGGATTCTTTCTGCTCATCATCGGCATCATAGGCATCGTCTTCGTTCTCATCCGTCGGCGCTCTTTCGTTCTCAAGGTGAGCAACCATCGAGCTGATGACCTCTCGATGTCATCCCAACACGGACTGAACGTGAGACAGTGGAGCATCATCAACGTTGTCATGTTTGTGATGGGTATCATCGAGCTGGCTCTCTGCATTGAGACGTACCTCCACTGCGACAACCCCGCTCTACACCTGTTCGACTTCATCTGTAAGATGGAGGACACGAGGTATTTCTGGCTTCCATGCGCAGGACAGATCTTCATCAATGTGAGAGATCGATGACAATCGTGGATGGACATCTGATGTAGTTTCAGATCTGTTGTTTCTCTCTCGGTTTCTCTCTGTGGAAGCGTTGGGGTGATAGCGATAAGAAAGTCCAGAACTACTACTGATCCCACATTGTAAAAAAAGATTAAAATGGATTAAATACCGATTCAAAATTTTACTTTGTACATTTGAGCCATCGCTCGTTCATGCTGAGCCCTCTTGTTTGAGAGCTGCATCCTCCTCCCTCCTCTCCAATAGCCTGGGATGGATCATCTGTTGCTTACAGAACGACTCGATCCTGGGTGTGACCGCAGGTGAAGATACGGGCGTGGAGCGGAATGCAAATGGTGAAGATAGTGCATCCGTAATCTCCTCTTCGGTGGGTGCGACCGTAAAGAAGCCCCTGGGAGATACAGTGTGGTCCTCTTCTCCAGGTTCGTCGGCGGATGATGATGGATTGGTGTTGTGATGGGAGGTTCTTCCAGGAATGTAAACCGATCGGACGTCTTCGTGCTCGGGTTCGACTTCGAAGTCTTGATCGGCTACGGCCGCTGATCTCTGTCTGTATGTAGACAGTGATGCCGTCGAGGAAGACGAAGAAGTGTTGAGACGTTGACGCCGCTGCTCGTATGTCCTAGGAGAGGGGAAACATTCGAAGAATGAAGAGCGTGGATTCGCGTCAGTGCTGCGAAGCTGACCAAAGAGGACTGAGAGGTGCTCGGGATGAGTGATGGTATCCGCCGAATTGGATGATGTCATCAGAGAAGGCAATTCGTGTTGTCTCGTGATGGCGAATGTTGATAGAGGAAGATTAACGGAGCCAAAGAAGTCGAGTGGGACGTTCTGACGGGGTGCTCTTCCGAGGTCCATTGCAAGTGATGTGATAGAGAGATAAAAGGGTTGACCGTGTGGATTTGTGATGCTTCAGAGGAAGGCCGAATGAACTCTGACACATACAAACAAGAGGAAAGACCTCAGCGACAACCTTTCACGGTTACAACCGCTCTTCCATCCGTTGCATTAACGCGACGCTATGTTGCAACTCAACTATCACCGAAATTTCACGTGTGAAGTGTTGTGACGAAGCCGCGGACCTCTGAAAGATTGATCCTCGTCTCAAGCTCTCGCGTGGTGACCCGAAGAGGATGATGAGAAGGTGATGATGTGATGCAGTGATGTGATGGGACGCTCAGTTGGTGTCAGAAGTTGAGACTACACGGGAGGAACTCCGCACGGCAACCTCACGGCACCTTTGGCCACGGAGTTGAAGGACTTTCGACAGCAGCACCATCGGCTGAAGATCTTCAGGGAGAGCAGCGGACGGAAGGTCTTTCACGACCCTTCCGAGATCCTCGAGGTGTAAAGATGGTGCCAAGTTAGAATGGATGATGATATCGAGAGAGCGGTGATTATACCAAGAAGTTATAATCACTGTTTATGAGGTTTTCGTTCTATAGAGGACGAGTGTAGTAACCGTGTGAACCATCTCAACATCACGATTTCATGATCGCAAACTGAGCTGAAGGGAATGCATAATAAAGAATAGTCGATTGTTTTCTACCTGTTTACACATCGATCCATTTCGTTCTTGTGTGTGAGACGAGACGTCTTGCATGTTGAGAGCCTCATCAGCCAAGAAGCTGATCTTCATCTCTACGAACCGTCTACGCCAGCTTCTGTTGCTCGTGATCGTTTCTCTTGGTGATAAGCCTGACGACCGACATGTCGGCAGGCTATTTCTATATTTATACTCTTGTCCCACGTTTGAACCCCATCTTCGCAAAAACGAGCGGAGATTCCGCAGATAGTTACAGATTACTCCAGCTTCCTCCCCCATAAGAGGTCATAAGAAGCTTCGGTCACCGTTTAGAAGCTGAAGAGGCTGAATTCGTCACACCCTCTCTCAGTTCACTTGCTCTCTGTGGTCACCATCGGAGAGATTTCCGATAAAAGGAAAATCGTGGAAATCATGCGTCCCTTAGGCTCGTGATTCGCTCTAATTTGGTAATCGAACCCGTTATTTAACGAGGCTGCAGCACGTTAGTATCTATTTTGAATTGTCAACCCAGTTTGTGTGGTAGGGAGGGACCATTCTGTACCACCAAAGCAAGAGAGCAACACGAAGGTGAGGGTTTTGGAAGACGAAGCGTTCGTCTCATAATGATACCAGATGTCCGCCACAATGCGGGGCTGCATCACGTTCGCAGTAATCGTATTCTCACTCCTTGCATTTGTCACAGGAGAAGCTAATCAGGCTTCACCTCTGCACCAAGTCCTCCTTATCCGATCTGTAAAGACGGGAATGTACCTCCAGACACGCAATCACGATCGAATCATCTCATCGCACAAATCGACACTCAACTTTGCCACGCACTACCAATTTGGAGAGAGTGACCAAGACTGCACAGAGTGCTTCACCCTTCGAGATCTGTCGCACGGTCTCTATCTTTCCATGCAATCAGGAGAAGCCGTCGCAGCACAGACACAAGCCGGCGCTACAGAAGTATTTCACTTCCAACAACAGCCCAACGGTTACTGGAACATCATGTTTAGAGGAAGAGCACTCACCGTCCAAGAAGACGGCACTCTTCGCCCCGAGGCCAACAGAGGAGAAGAAGCTTCTCTATTCGAATTTCAACCTTTCGATCAGATCACCATACAGATGGCTGACACTGGCCTCTTTGTCTCATCCAACTCAGAGAGCACCAGCGCCTTCAGCACAAAGCCTTCTTTCTTCCAGACTGTCAGCAACTGGAATCTCAAAGGAAGCCAATCACTCGTAGATATGTCCAACGGTCACTTCATCACCGCCGAACCCAACGTTCAGCCCTCAGCAGTCAGACGTTCGGGCGGTATCTGGGAGGCATTTACCATTCGCTACGATGAAGAGACGAAATCATCCACCGTCCAGAGCACATACAACGGTCTCTACCTGCGTCGAAACTCGGCCGGACTTCTCGTCGCCGACACCAGTGACATTCACGTTGCATCGCGCTTCACCGTCACCACCGCCAGCCGCTTGGCCATTCGCATCAAGAATGGTGGCTTCGTCGGTGTCAGTCGCCCAGAACTGCGTCTCACAGCCGGTCCTTCCAATGTAACCAGCGCTCTCAACTACCGCCTGGTGGCCAACCGTCTATACCCTCATGCGGTTTCTATCCAAGATCTCACCCTCGAACAATTCGTCACGGCACAGACTGGAGGCAACGGAACCCTCGCTGCCATCTCGGCTACCGCTGGAGTCTGGGAGGCCTTCCGTTTCAAACAGAGAGCCGACGGCTACTACGTCATGATCGCATGTGTCAACGAGAAGATGGTGCGTGTGAACGATGATGGATCCTTCTTGGCTTCTGTGGAGGACGTCGCAGAGGCCACTCTCTTTCAACTTCACTCTGCCATGATGGGTGCTTACACGGGCATCATCCGATCTCACGGATCAGATGACATGAGACTCAAGGAGGCAACGCCCCTCGGTCGAGCGATGGAATTCAGACAGAGCTTCTCCTTGTGAGAGAGAAAGAGTCAGACTGCCGGTACCTTTCGAAGGTAAAGGTTGTAGAGCGAATAGATGTGTACCACCTCTGATGAACTTTGCCTCTCATTTCTTCCCCACGTGTTTCCTGTCTTGTGTACCTCCTAAAGCCATAAACCCTTCACTCATGATAGAAGATCATGAAACCATTCATCTATGACCTTAAAATGAAAGCTTCGTTCTCTACACGTTTATCTATATTCAATCATCCAGCAGGATGGGATCACCCGTAGAACCACTCCCCGGTGTCACCTGTGTCGTGTGCTGTTGTTCTCTCTCTTGCATCAGTCTCTTCAGCTTGATGATGTTGATCAGCGGAGATATCGCACTACTGAGCCCATTGCACTCGTTGCTCGTCTGTCACATCGTCAGCTCTCTGGTTATGGTGTTTGATTGAAAAGCGTTGTAGAGCAAGAAACGATGTAAAACAATCAAAAGAAGTAAACAATAAAAAGATGTAAAACAATAAATCTTCACCTCTGCTGGCTTATCGAGTGCAATGAGCTTTCTGAGGAGTTGGGCCTTCGACTCTTCGTTCATGAGACTGTTGATGCTCTTCTTCTGGTCGATGGGTCCCAATCCCGTCACGACGAACGGATTTGAGACCGAAGGCGTGACCGTGGGGGTGGGCTGTGGTGGTGGTGGTGTAACTTGTTTTCGTTTTCTCTGAATCTCCAAAGTTTCTGCTGGTTGGACGGGGTTGGGTACCCCGAGAGTTTGAAATTTCAGAGAAATTCTCTGTAGATTCGCCGTTGACGTCTGTGGTATGATCTGATTCTGAATCTTCTTGAAACTCTCCACGATCTTGGTGAGTGGTGTTCTCTGCACGGGCTGTGGAGTTTTCTCCGATTTTCTGATTTGTGTGTGGGAGGGTGGAGGCCTGGCGGGTGCATCTGGAATTTTTGGCGGAATTTGAACAGCCGGGCGGAGGTGTGGTCTCAAATTTCGACTCGAAATTTCGATGGGATTCGAAGGTGTTGGAGGTCGGCTGGTTGTACCGTGAGGTCCTCTTCCAATGTGCTTGTATGAATGTGGAAATAGGAAGGTCTCCCGTGTTGGAGCCTTTGTGGGAATTTGTGCGGGGAAGAAGTTATTCATCCTCGGTGGAATTTCTGAAGGGAAAGGAATGGGCTTAGAGAGGATTGGCTTCTCTGTGATCTTTTGTTTCTTTGGTGAAGGAGTTTTCTCTGGTGTCGTTGATGGCTGCAGATATCAGATTCAATTCGATGAAAACCATTTGGACGATACTAGAATGACTTACAGCCGCAGTGATAAATCAAACGGAAGAATAAAGAGAACAATAAAATAGATTAAAATAAAATAAAACTCACATCTTCTGGATTCCTCTGACCTTTCGAATTCCTCGTCATCCTCGGAAACACGTGCTTCTCCCTGCGATCGCATATTTCAGTCCTCCGCGATGTCTCTACCCTCTCACTTGTTGTAGACGTCTCCCTGCTCTGTGTTTCTCCTCGATCTCTTTCTCGAACTCTTCACCCCGGATGCATTACCCTCCAGCTCCATGATAGCAGCTGATACGTCGAAATCCACGCGAATTTTCCCGTGAAAGAGGGCCGTAATCTTTCCGGCAGCTTGTAGACCGCTGTGATACGCTCCTTTTTCGGAGTCAATTCCACGAAATTTCTGTGAAAGTGTCACACCTGCGGCGGTGGCGGGGTGCCATCTAGAAGTCGCTTCTCCTGCAAAGAACAAATTGAGGTCCACAGTGGAAGCCAATCGATCGTAATCGTCGCCTGTGCTGTTGATTCCGACGTAACTGTAAGTACCGAGGGCGTAAGGATCGTGACCCCAGTTGGTCACGAGACTGTGTGTGGGTTGGGGGATGGTACCGAATATTCTGAGAAAAGTGAGGGAAGAAAAAGGGGAAAGATTACCGTTGTAGACGCTGGAGGACGCGTTGGATGATGTCCGCTTCGGGTAATTGTTCGGGTAAATGTGCGGCTTTTCCCGCCAAAAGTGCCACAAGGACCGGCTGACCCATAACTCTGGACATACGTTACGATCTCACATCATCGATACCTCATACAATTCATCGTATCGATTTCAACATGATGTATCATCTCACGCATCACGGTTTTGTCATATGTATCGAAATAAAATGAAATAAAATGTTATTCGTGGGATGATCGAAATGAATATAAATCTCACCTGTGCAGGTTCCAGAACATGTAGGCTTCACCCCTCAGCTCTCCGTTGTCCGTTGTAGATCCAAACATGTCGATCGTGTCGTCCCAGAAGACATTGGGAAATTTCATCACCACCTGTATTTTTCTCAGATTTTTCTCCGAATTATCCTAGAAATCTCACCTTGTTCAATAGACCGAAACCTAAATCGTTGATGGCGGATAGTTTCCATTCGGGTAAGGGTGGGTCGAATTGGATGGCTCTGTAGATTTCATTGAGATTTCGCGCGAATCTCGTGGAAATTTCACCTGGATTTGAGCACACCGAGGGATACGGTGACGAGAACGGCGTCACAGTGGATGTCTTCTGTCTCTGTTCTCACGATCGCCACCGTCTGGGAAAGTAAATATCTCGAAGATGGAGTGATGATTCGATGATTTGTCATGCATGTTATATCATCGTTCATATTATTGTATCATAGAACATTGCGTGGAGATTTCTGGTGATGATGGTATGGGCATAGAACGTTCGTAAAGATAAAAATAAATAAAAAGAAAGGAAGACGGATCACCTTTCCGTTTGCTCCTGGCTGGTTGTAGTGTATGGAATGTACGGGACAATTGTACTTGATATCCAGACTCTCAGACAGTTGTAGAGCGACCTTTCCGTAACCACCCTTGAACATGATGTGTTCTCCTCCCCATTCATGTCCATCGTCTTGGTCCCAAAAATTGCACGATAGCTGTCCCAATTTATCAATTTCCTCTTCATGCGATGAGACGTACGGTGATCATCACAGATGATGCGTTAGAATAAATGTGAAATAAGTGTCACCTTGTCGAGTTCAACACCGCAGGCATATTCCAGATTGGCCACGTGCCAGTTGAAAAGTCTCTTCCTCTTCTTCAATTCCTTCACCGTCCTCGCCTTCTCTTCATCAGCCGACATTCACTCTTCTCCCTCACCTTCTCTTTCGCTTCACTCTCCCAGAGGCTGCAGACACCTTCTCCCAGACTCTTACTTCCCGTACTGCGACTCCTCTTCAAGATGTCATTGTGCTTCTCCTCGGCCAATCGATCATCAACGGCATCAACGAGGGTTCCGTCTAAATCGTAGAGGGGACAGGATTGATGAATGGGATGAGTTACGGTGTCTAATTGTTTGAAGACGGAGTGGAGAGGTGAGCCGATGATACCTGTCACGATGGAGGCACCGAGATCTACAGGACCTTGAAAGCTGTTCCAATCGGTATTGACTCGGCCCCCCACGCGATCTCTCGCCTCTAAGATGATCACCTGTCACCATATCAGATGATGAGAATGGTTCGATGATTACTTTGAAGCCGAGCAGTTGTAGCTGTCGGGCGGCCCCAAGACCCGCCATGCCGGCACCGATCACAACGATAGATGCGCCGTCTGGTTTCTTCGCATCATCGAAGACCATGCCCGTATTGATGTAACCGAATCTCCTGAGGAACAAGAAAGTTGGCCGGATGAAGGGGTGATATTTCTTCTGTACAGACGAATGAGAAATGATCGAAAATGAGGGATCATCACGATTACCTGGAAGCGATCGTAGATTTCGTCTATATCTAAGACAACGTAGACGTTACTGTGCCATCGACTCAAGATATAATTCCTGACCTCGAAATATGGTCTGCAACCGATGAA
>MDYQ01000302.1:0-28639 GCA_003024175.1 Planoprotostelium fungivorum | reverse complement strand
TTCGAGAAAATAAATCAGGAAGTCATGAAAGACCTCATCGAGGTGCGTCTCCTTCCTTTTCGATCAATTTTAATTCTCTCGCAGAAGAAGGGTGTCTCCCAGCGGTGAACGTTGATCGTTTCGTTGCATGTCTCTCACGGTAGATCAGGTGGTTAGAAATGAACACAGATCTGCCAGTCATTCAATTTAACGATGGAGGATCGATGAAGATTGTACCGGAAGTCAGGCAAGTGGCCAGCATACATGGATGTGCCACACGCTGTCAAGTGAGATGATCATGATATCGACTATCATCGTGTCTGTATTGTATATATCCATCGATCATCCATCTGATGTCGATGCGTTACTTTCGTTATCATCCATTCTGATCGATGCTAATCGACTGTTATATATCTGATAAATTATAATGAATATCTGATAAATTGGTTATATGACATCTCGTTCGTTGCGCTGAATCGTACAGATTCCCGTTCGTTTAGCTTGGAGTCTCACGGTCCACAAAGCACAAGGCCTGACACTAGATCAAGCCGTCGTCTCTCTGTCCAGTGTCTTCGAGCAAGGACAAGCTTACGTGGCACTCTCTCGCTTACGCTCTCTCGATGGATTAGAAGTCTCCGATTGGACACCTCAATGCATCCGCGCCAATCAGAGGGTGAAGAATTGATCCGTTTTTATCTTAAGATAAACGATTTTCTATATTTGTATTCACTGAAGAGATGAAGGTGATCGAGTTTTATGAGAGAATGGCGGAAGACACAAAGACTTGGGAAGAAGAGAGAGAGAACTGGATGTATGTGCGACCAGTAGCTCTCCCTGTATCGAACAAGGAGGAGACGCGAGAGGTGCATCACGAGGTGACATCTAATGTCACGACATGATGCGATGATGTTCATCTCATCACAGACAAAACAAGTCACACCCAGCGTACACGGGCCAGCTGTTAGCTCGGAGAAGAAGAGGAAGATGGAGGTAAAAGAAACCCCCGTGAAACGAATCGCGAGTGAGTCAAGTACTTGGTTCTGAAATGCTCAATGACGAATAGGTCCAATCGAGCAGCGAGGGGTGGTCGTGGCCGTTTCGAGTGATGCAGAGATTATCTCGTGGCAGGAAGAAGAAGATTGGTGAAAGGTTAACATGAGAACCAAATAGAATTTGATCGCTCTCAATGGTTCAAGGGTTCTTGTGTCTGTGATGAGAAGAGTCGACTGCCATTTTAGAAGGAGAGATCATGATCGTTTAATGAATTGATTGTGAAACAATATGCCACTATGGTTGGCGATTAGCGTAGGAGAGTGAACAACTGGCGATGGAAGAGAAAAATGAAAATATACCTGCATCTACAACGATGCTCGTGTTGACATCACGATATCGCATCACGATCACATCCATCATCTGATGATGTTGTCAAGACGATGCAACCTATTGCAAAGGAGACCCATAGTTCCGTTCTCCTCTTTGAAGCGTCAATTTGCAACAGCTTCTGTGAGTAAACAACCGCTCATCCTGCAGATCCTATACGAAGGTGTGTTCTCTTGTAGTTGATGTCACTCTGATCTCACGAACAAAGATGGTGATTATGCCATCTTCAACAAACCACCCAACGTGAGCGTGGCCGGAGATGGAAAGACAGCAGAAGAAGACAACATCCAATTTTTAGACATGGTCAAAGCGTATTACGAGAACAAGAACTATAACCACATACCAGCCCTCCTTCATCGGTGAGTTGAGTTATAGAATCACTCTGCGCAACTCCTTCACGTCCCTTCTTCATCTTCCATCTGACCGATGACACCAGATTGGACAAAGTGTGCAGCGGCATCATGGTCTTTGGTAAGACAAAACAGGCCGAGAGGCATTTTCAGAACCTCCTGCAGTTCAGAAAAGAAACGATCGGTAAAGGATACACCGCTGTCACCCGTGGCGTCGTCGAGAAGAACCACGGTACTCTGAAGGTGATCACATTATAATCATCATCGTCATCATCAACACGATTGGATTGATGGGTACAGGGAACTCTCATCTCTACACCGGGAAACTTCAAGAGGTACTCTCTCGTAGATTCAAAGAAGAATTCAATCAGGAATCTCATCGAGACAAAGTATAAGGTGACTGATCGTCATCCTCGAACATCACAACATCATCCATCGTTCATCATCCAACAACATCATTCAACATGATGATCGGATATAATCATCACGTTTGATGATCTCTACGATCGTCTGATGAGAGATCAGGTCATCGACCGAAAGTTAGAATGGGATACAAAGAGTGGCATCATCAAGAAGAAGAGCGAAGAAGAGCCGGCACCAGCGGAGGAGGCGACAGAAGAGGGAGAGAAGAAGAAAGCGAAGGAAGACTGCACTCTATTAGCCATGAGACTTCTCACCGGAAAATCACATCAAGTGAGTCACATTCTACATCATCACATCACATGACATCCTTCATCCTCCATGATCGATCATCTCGCCATCCGTCGATGTCTTCATCATCACTCGATCAATCGTCACCATCTCCACCTCCCACCTGATTTCAATATCTCAGGCGAGAGCCAGTGCGAGTGGTCTCTCCTCACCCATTGTGGGCGACGAATTGTACGGAGGAAGGAAATTCCTCAACCAAGATCAGTACGTAGAAGGGGCCCTCGTGCCAACGACCCTCTTGCATTCCACTTATCTTATCTTTCCCAACGTAGACCCCGAAGAGCCGTATTACGAGGTGATGAGATCATGAGAGACGTCGATGGTTGATGATGTGCATCGGACGCATGATGATCGTGATGTACGATGCTGATGCTGATGGAGGGATAGATGTTCTGTAGTCCTTGGAGTTGGTGGAATCCTATAAGAGTGGAGAAGATAGAGGACGGGGAGATGTTGAATATTTTTCAAAAGTTGTGCAAACCTTATGCACCTCCACCTGATAAGCCGTACATACCCGATCGGTTCAAATAGATCGATGTCGATTCGAAATCATCCTCTATTTGATGTGCGAACGGCTGTCTCTAGAGAATGATCATTGGTATGATCTCGCAGATGTTGCCAGTACAACCGCAGAATAAAATGCTTCGTTGCGAGGTAGTCTGAGGTTGGATCTTCACCAGGTCCTAGATCTAGGGAAATCGGGGTGACAGCGTGGTTCGCGAACTTCTGCGAATTGGCTTCTCGTTGTAGGTTGACAAAGTACAGCATGGGCGTCAGCCGTCATCGATCGCTTTGCCTGCGAAGTGAATTCATTGAGACACATCGACTTGTATGAGATAGACCGGACAGAAGCGAGACGAGGAATTAAAACGGCTAAGGAGAGGGAGATAGAGAAATAGATCATAGAGGAAGAATGGAGAAAAGTGAAGACGCGCAGAGACCAATGAAACGAAAAATGGACCGAAATTTACCGCGTTGTATATGGTCACGTGGAATTTTGTCGGAAGGAAGAAAACAAGGAAACAGTTGACGCAACGATCGCAACATCACATCCTTCTCTGTCCATACCTCTATTTCCACCAGTGACACGTAAAAGAGAAAGACCAACATGTCTCAATTCAGAAGCGATCTTTTAATGACAGAGGACGAGCGTGTGGCCATTGCCGCCAAGAAGGAAGAGTTGGACGGAGGCTCGAAGGGAACTTCGCTCACCTGCATCACGTGTAGATTTAAGTTTGATACACCAAAAGATCAGAGAGAGCATTACAAAGGAGAACTCCACCGTTTTAATTTGAAGAGAAAGGTGGCCAACCTCAACCCGGTCACACAAGAAGCTTTCGATGAGAGAAGTGAGCCTTGTTCACCATCATGTTTACGGAAACTGACGACCATTTAGCCACTACCTCAAAGGGTGAAGTAGCTCCCGTGAAGACCGAAAAATTCGTCTGTGAAACTTGCAAGTGAGTTTTCTTCGGCTCCACGATGTAGACGATTCATTTCATCACAGCAAGTCATACAACAGCTCTGGAAATTACAACACACACATTGCCTCCAACAAGCACAAAGAACAATTGAACAAGCCACAAGGTGATCATCCATCGTGCACAATGTATTATCCATTCCTCTGATCGACCGGCAGAGGAAGTGAAGAAAGTACCGAAGGAACCCAGAAACCTCGAACTCATGACCCAAGAAGAGATCGAACGAGTCCTTGCCGATGCGACCCATCTGGAGGCGGAAGAGAAGGAGATGTTGAGAAAGAAGTTGGAAACGTCACCACGCTACGATGAGAGCCGCTGCCTCTTCTGTAACGAGCAGTGCAAAGATCTGGACGACAACGTGAAGCACATGACCAACGTTCACAGTTTCTTCATCCCCGATCTGGAATATCTGAAGGACCTGGATGGACTATTGAGACACCTGGGGGAGAAGATCCTCGTCGGTAATGAGTGTCTGTGGTGTGATGGAAAGTCGGGAAAATATTTCCACTCGGCCGATGCAGTGCAACAACACATGGTGAGATCGTGTCATCCGTCATCACCATCACCATCGAATCTCTTCACTCGTCCGATTTACACTTTCATCATTCACGAGACTGAAAGACCACAGAGAGAGATGAGTCATTGCAGAATCTCATACGAAGTGGAAGACGAAGGAGAATACGAGGACTACTACGATTACACCAAGGACGAAATGCCAGAAGGCGATCTCAGGTGACACCTCGTTCATCGCCATCATGTTCATCATCATGATCAACATCACATCACCGATCACACTCTTCGAGAATCGATCTGTCCATTTTATTCTCATTTATTCCCCACACTGACTCCCACGTCAGCTCAGTCAGCGTCGCTGAGAACGGCTGCGAGCTCGTCCTCAAAGGAGGGAGGGTCGTGGGGCACAGAGCCCTTCGTGTCTTCTACCAGCAGAAGCTCAGACTGCAAGACACGAGAGAGAGCGTTCTCATCAACAAGATGTTGAGCCAATACAGAATGCTGGGATGGAACGACGGACAGAACAGCCGCGGCAGCAAGTCGAACCAGGCCCACCCGAGGCAGGACAGGAGACAGAAGATCTTCGATCTGAAGACCGGAATCAAGAAGAACAACCAGAAGCATCACAGAGATCAGATGAATCTGATATAAACGGGTTAACATCGAATCTCGTAGTCAAGATTGTCTGTGTACACCTGTCAAGTATCTCGATAACTTGTGAACACCCAGCAATAAGAGATGACAGATGATGTCGACCACGATCACTGTCTATAAAGCAGAAATGCATTTGGCTCCTCGTTCATAACTCTCCATCGACGAACTTGGCTTTGGGCAGTCGCTTTCGCTCTTCCCTACTGCTGACCATAAGGAACGAATTCGGTTTGCGCTTCTGATTCACTCCTCGTGAGTCCATCCGTTCTCTCTGCTCCACCATGATCACCCATCATCGATCGGCACCCTTTATTTCGCAAAGTGACTCCAGTCGGGTGTGACAAACTTGTTTCCAGTGTTCAACCTGGCAATGGTAGCCATGTCCTCCGCGTCTAGCTCGAAATCAAATACTTGAGCATTCTCCTTGATTCTCTGCGGTGTGACGCTGTCTACGGTCATTCTCCCCTCTCAATAAACTCATCGTGTTCATGATCGTGACCATCGCGATGACGATCGACGCACCTCTTTGGTAGAGAAGAGAATCCACTCTGAATCGACCACCTGATGAGGATTTGAGCCGGCGTCTTTTCGTGCTTGCGAGCGATGGTGTAGATCTGCCCTCGTTCAGTCGAAACCATCGATTCGTTCATTTCTCACGAAGGGGTCTTCAATGAGAACGGGAAGAGTCTCGCGGCTGTTGACGCCGGTGCCCAGAGGTGAATAAGCAGAGAGGTGGATGGAATTCTCCCTGGCGAATGCAGCCAATTCGGGTTGGGGGAGGTAAGGGTGAAGCTCGACTGGATGGGTCAGTGATATCGTTAGTGATATTGTTGATATTGTTGATATCGTTGATGTAGATATTGTTGATATTGTTGATATTGTTGATATTGTTGATGTTGAGATATGACCGAGACGATTATCATGGATGGAGGTGATGAGCATGATCATGAGATGATGGATCACCTTGGTTGACGGAGGGTTTATCATCTGTCTCTTCTAAGAGAGTCTGGAGCTGATCTCTCGTGAAGTTGCTGACACCCAATGACTTGACCAGTTCTTCATGTTTCAACATCTTCACAGTGTTAATTTACTCTTCTCACTATCATCGTGTGATGATGATTTTTACACTCTGTGACGCGAGAGAAATGAATCATCATGCTGTGATCACGATGAGCTCTCACCTGCATAGCTTCCCAAGTCTCCCACACTTCGATCTCATCATCGACATCTCTGGTGCCCGGTTTGAAAGCGATCGGCCAATGCATCAGATAGAGGTCTAAATATTTGACACCCAGGTCCTGATGTTAATGTTCATCATCGGGAGGTCGATGTAATGTATGCACACACGTGGATAGACTGTTCACAAGCAGGGAGGATCCTCTCTGAGCTGTGCTCCGTGTTCCACAGTTTAGATGTGACGAAGAGATCTTCTCTCGAGATACCCGCTCTCTTCAGACCCTCACTGATGCCCTCTCCAACGGCCCTTTCATTTCCATAGATGGCAGCACAATCTGTCACGTGTGAGTGGACACGTTCGATCGATGCATTTGGACCGACCGATATGTCGATAACCGACTTCGATGGCAGTGGCGACGGCCTCCTTCACGATCGAGGGTTCAGCTTTCCACGTTCTAAAGAATGTGTCAGGTGATGTGACGATTCAGCTCTAAAAGTTACCCTAAACCGAGAGCTGGTATCTTTGTTCCATCGTGGAGGGAGAGTGTGCTCTTTGCATTGATTGTCGAGTAACATCTGGAGGAACGCGTTGCTCGGACACTTCTCCTCAGAAGAGGAAGGGATAAGCGAGTTGTTATCATGGATATCGGTCGGGTGATGTGATGTGATGTGATGAGACGTGTGCTGGTAGTCTACAATAGTGACCAGGTTCTCCACAACGGACATTCTTTTACGAGGGACATCGAGGTGAACGGAGGTACCTATAAAGCGAAAGTGCATCAGAGGCATTTTATCCAACTATTGACGAGAGGAATACAAAATGCTGTTATAAATGTGAAATATACATCGATCTACAACACAACTACTGAGTGATCCTTCTCATCTCAATCATGAATCGCTTCACCTCCACTGCTCGTCTCGTGTGCCAGCGCCGCCCCACCTCCGTGGCTGCCACTAGATCCATCACACCTCGTTCTTTTTCTCGTTCTTTCTCGACCAAGCTCTACACGAAGGACCACGAGTGGTTGCAGATCGATGGCCACATCGGCACAGTTGGTATCTCTGATTACGCTCAGAAGGCTCTCGGAGATGTGGTTTTTGTCGATCTCCCAGACGTTGGAAAGCTTTTGACTCAGGGTGATGTCGCCGTATCTGTCGAGTCCGTGAAGGTGAGGATTTCCAGATGATCGTCTTCTTCACACGACTTGTAAGTTGACCCACTTATCAGGCCGCCTCTGATGTCTACTCCCCCGCATCTGGAGAGGTAAGTCGAATCGAATCCTTGACCTCCCATCGTTCACAATCATCTCACACGAAACGACATCGACTCACATCTTCCATCAGGTGACCGAGGTGAACGAGGCATTGAGAACCCAACCCGATCTCGTCAACTCTGCTTCCCTATCTAACGGTTGGATGTTCAAGCTGAAGCTGAGCCAGCCCGACGAAGAAATCAAGTCTTTGAAGAACGAAGAGTCTTACGCAAAGTTTTGTGAATCGGAAGACGAGAACCACTGAGCTGTGCAATGAAGTCATTTTCTGTGCCATTTTATTTCATTTTATTTGTCATCGTGAATGGTGAAGAGTGATTTGTACTGTTGGAGGCCGATCTTTTGGATGAAAGTAGAGTTCTGCTTTGTGTGAGTCAAGTGATGATGGAGGATCGATGGATGATGATGATGAGAGAAAGTCAGTGATCGGACGAGATCGGATAATGAAAGAAGTCACCATGGAGGTAACGAGATCGATGAATGAATGAGATGATCAATTTGAAGAGAGAGACGAAAGACGAACGCGAACATGGTGCACTGATGAGGACGATTTAGAGAGAGACTCACGATGGCAGGTGGCTCCCGAAACAAGAGGGTCGATTTCGAATAATCGAATGCCAGTTGAATAAATTCCGGCCACCCCATCTTCTTTCCTAATCCTCTCTTCTCTGCCATCCACGCCGTATACATCTTCTTCCTATTTTTCTGTCAGCCTCATCTCGATCAGGTGATGATGATCCCATTGTGTGATGGTAGTATTCAATGATGGTGATGGTGATGATGATCACGTTGATCGTCATGGTGGAGATCACAATGTTCAAACTTCACCTCTGTGTCCAATGTATGGCGACGATCGCACGATTGAAGATCTGCTTCGACTGCTGGAACGTCTGTGCAATCTCCCCCGTCCTCTCGTACACCGTGAATGGAAAATCACTCTCCTCTAAGAAATCTGTCTCCAGCTGATCCAGCAGGATGAAGCTGGAACCTTTTGTCAAGACATTCACACGGGAGTAGTATTGCTTGACCGTGTTCGGAACGCCGATCTGAAGTCATCAGACGTGCCATCATCGCATGGCGATGGTGAACGTCATCGTCATCACCTGAAAGACGTGGGTGATGTTGGTGTAGTCTTCGCATCGGATCGTTGCGTCGCTGGATACGAGGATACCTTCTCTGATCTTCTTAAATTCCTGCAGTGTTGAAGTCCTCGCCGCCTTATCAACTTTGATGTGGAGTTGGAAGATTTCGATCTGATTGAACGGGGCACTGCGAATCGTAGATAGAGCCTGGTGAATGACTCTTGTGGCTTGCACAGAGCTGAGAAACACGATGGCCTGGAGGAGATGAGATGATGTGATATTTATGTTGATGTTTGTGTTGAAGTGATCCGTGTGACGTTGGGTGAATCACCTTGAATGGGCGTTCATTCGTGGCAAGCGCTTTTTCGATCGTGATGAGAGAATGAAGCAGGGCGTATTGATCGTGGAAGGATGATGTGATGCAGTACTGCGTGATCTCCTTCTGCTGTCCATCTTCGTCCATCATCGACGCTGACTCTTCCGAAGCGGTTGGCTCGACATCCATCTCTTCGCCTTCATCTGAGGAGATGTCTTCTCCTTTCTCTATTTCATATCATTAATAGGTACTGTTCATGGAACTACCTTCAGTTGCGTTCCTCCTGTCCTCATTCTTTGTCTTCCTCTTGTGTCTTGGCTTCGGCGGTGTGATATGAGGTCTACGCCCGGGTGATGGTGAGGCGTGGCGTCTCTTTATAGGTTGAACCTTGGTCACATCTGTCAGAGCAATGGATCACAGAGACGATTCATGGTACATGTACCTCTTGGATTTCTTGATCCCCATCAGATTCGACTTCTTTCTTAGAATTTCTCTTCGATCCTTCAGGATGCTTCTTGTGTTCTCTCTGGCCTACCCATCGTTACGAATCTTCCGATCACAAATGTTGATTCACCTTTCACATTCATCTCGGGAGATGTAATCTATGTGAACTTGTGTGGTGATCAGAAGAAGATGAGATGTGCTGATCAAATTTCGTGCTTGGCTCATGAAACGCAACGATGTGCTCGTTGTAATCCGACCATCACAAAGAGAAGCGAAGACAGCTACGTTTTTTGTGTCACACAGCAGTTACTAACAGTAACGTAACCATGGAGCTCCTTTCCAACACCTGACAGGTCATCGCAGGTGGCCATCCCAGGGATGAGCCGATATACAGTATCCCCATCCCATATTCGTATGAATAGACCTCGGCTGGGCCGCCGCGGCGTGACGCTTCCACCACGATAAATGATAAACTCTATTGCTCTCAAGAGGAACACTACTGAAGTGTACTGCGTTTGGGAAATTTCCATTAAAACCCAAGCTTCGTGGGCCATCGACTCCACCTATGGAGTACGTCCTCGACCGAAACAGCCTCCACAGAGTCCCCACCACCACAATTTCATCACAAACCTGTCAAATCCTTCCAGCCTCTAGATCGGATGTATCCGCACGATACAGTCTGACTGGTGCACATAATCAGCCTCACCAACAAGAACAAACACGCAAATGCAAGATACGTCCTTCGTCACCGGTCCTCCACTTCAGCTCGTCATGCAGTGGATCGACGAGCTGTGGGCTCAAGAGTGTGCTCCCCTGACATCCGATTCACAAGAGGAGAACTACGAGGCTATATTAGAGGAGCTTCTACCCTTCGAACAGCAACAAGATTTTCAGCTGTTGGAGCCTCTCAGAACGCGACAGAGGAAATCATACGAAGGGGAAAGCCGCTTCCTCACACCCAGACCTGTCATCGCGCTCCATCCGGTGAGTCTCACCACACCTCTTCTCCACACCTCACTGACTCTTCTTCAGTCTTCACCTCTCAACAACCGTCTCAAACGCTGCACCGTCTCCGTTAAACTCTTGGACGTCCACGGCTCACCCCTGCACTGCCAGGAGCAGACGAATCTCTACGGTCCATACGGTAAAGAGACGCTGCTGTCCATTCCTCACGGGCGAACACCTCCCATCTCGGTCAAAATCGCCGGCAAGTGTGACTTGAGGGCTCTGAGGCTGGGTTTCACCGTAGAGTACGAGACGGAGGACGGATACTGCAGACGGGCGCACTTGACTTCGAACGAGGTCCAGCTGGCCAGAAAGCAATGCCCCACCAAGAGAGGCACATCTTCGCATGTATCTCGTGTAAATATGCTGCAAAGAAATGTCAAGTGTGAATAAATGTATATGAGGTATCGCTGTCGCTTTACCACCATCATCGAGTCTCACCTGATCCACTTCATCTCCGGTATCAATACAAAGACGATCGAAACGTACACAGAGACATCTATTCGACCTTCTCTTTGATTCCCTTCTACTTTTCCTCATTCGATAGACTGAGGTTCGTGTCGTTCAAAAAGTAGGATACGCAGCCCAGCACAGGAGCGATGGGTTGATCTTCTCCCTCGATTTTGAAACTTCTCGTGGCTCTTGCATCTCTGACTTCAGATAGTGTGAACCACCGAAGCATGTCCTAGATCTCACGTCAACACGTAATGTTCGATGATCGACCATGATCGATGATGTGAGATGATGATAGCGGATTTCATATCAACATGGTGACCACAACACATTTTGAATCACACAGGACATTGATGATCGCACTATGTTGTCTGATGACGATGCAATACTCACCTGTTTGCATTCGATGTGGTTTGGTGTGGCAAGAAATTCAGTCGGAAAATCCTCCTCTTCAGAGTCCAAACGGATGAGGAACATGACGTAATCACCGTTGGGGTTATATACCTGCACAAGTCAGTCCTCATTGACTCTGTACCAATTCTATAGAATATTCTATTGTGTCAATCGTATCTGTATATCATCGTTGCATGTTCAATGGTGGATGCTGGATGGGATGGAAGCAGATCAACAAGCAAAATCGATTGCAATCGATCATCAAGTATAAAATAATACGTTCTTGTTGATTCTATTTGATACATGTGATGAGGCGGATACCAAAGCGGTGATCAATCACAAAACACACGATCATCCATTCGTCGTCACACAGAAATGAATCTTACCTTCTTCCCCTCGTTCATCTGTTGCATGATGTCTCCATCGTATCTTTGAAAGATGCCTCGTGTCTCTTCGTGTAATTCTCTCAGAGCTGTGATCTTACAATCGGTTTCGATGTATTTTCCATTGGCATCCTTTCCAATTGAGCTTCACCTTCCTTGTGTCCTCACCTTCTCTCTCTTTCCTCCGAATGAATTCCAATCAGCCTTCGATCCTTTCTTGTGAGATCGATCCTCTCTACCAAGTAATACTCTTATTTTCTCCTTCTGTGTTCGGGCTCAGAACGGACAACATTATGATGCAACATTGGATGCTCACTTGATCAAGCTGGAGAAGGCGGGGTATCTCTGGGGATGATAAGTCGTTTTGTATTAAAAATTCTACACGCACGTTGATAGATCAGAATGAATGCGGCTTTGTATCGTGAGGCCAGATCGTCTGGCAATTTTCCATTAATCACAAGAGCTTTCGGCCGTTGTGGGATCTGCCCTTTGGTGAAATGTATCCCACGACTTGCAGCTCTTGCAAACTGGCTCATGAATGGTTCTGATTCGGAATTTGCGATGATGCTCGATTTTTCATTTTTATTCAACATCAGCCACAGAGATGAATGAGGCGAGAGTCAGACCGACACCCCTGGATCTATGGACTGATATCTTCCACTATTCCTCTCCTGCTTTTGAGCAACTGCAAGAGCCAGAAATCCGGTGCACCGCAACGAACCGCCAGTCGATGTACCCAAGACCATTGTGCTCGAACCAGCCACATTATTGATAGAAGTTTCGGTGACGTCATCGCTGGCGCTGTCAGATCTTGATGTTCGTTAATACACGCCTCACTATGTCTTCCAGATAGCTGGATCGGGGTCCCACGGATTGACTTGATCTTCTCTGTTATCTCTACTCTCTCGTCAGCCTCCATCTACGATAGCTCATCGCTCTCACTTGAACGTAGACTCCCATCTGTGCATTCCCATGCTATCCGTCAGCGTCAGCATGCCGTCATCCGTGATATCGAGGTGGAAAGGTCCCTGCTCTATGTTCTGAACGCACCAGGAGGTGCTGTTCGCGCCGTTGAGGCAGATACCACCGAGGGGGCTGACTTGTAACTGGTAAGGGCTCCTTACCGAGGTACCGATTCGGTACAATTGGGACGAGTTGAACGTGCTGACCATCTGAATCACACCAGATCCCTTCTCCGCGTAAAATTTCCACAGGCAGTTGGGAGAGATGATACCACCGATGCTGAGAAGTGTGAACCTCTCGGAGGGCGTACAGTATCGTCACTCACTTGCTCTCGTTAATGTAGGTGGATGCATTGTTGCTCATGACCCGAGAACCTAGATTGTGAGGGTTGAGCGTGGCATTCACACATCTCTGCTCGGCGGGCAGAGGTACTTGCTGGAAGGTGTTCGGGTTCGTGTTGACGAAGATGTCGTGCTGAGCTCCCTCAGACCATCCGTACAGTATAGAATAGTAAGGGGGCTGATGAGGGCCCTCGGGCATGTTGCTACCTGACGATGATGTCAAGACTAGGCAAGCCATGCGTCGTCTCACCCTGCAGTTGGCCGTAGTAGTAAGGATATCTGGGTCCTTGGTAGCATCTCGATGAGTTGTAGCATTTTCTTGCGGGCTGAGCTCTGGCATAATCGATGGGCTGGGCACCAGAATGGACACCCGTCACGTTGCAAGTGAAGTCATAAACTGATCGGAGCGTCCCTGAGCGTGCCACAGCCAGAAGCAGAGGCACTGTCCGTTGGGGCAGCTGGGCAGGTTGGGAATGGAGAAAGATTGGTTCTGTTGCTTGATGTAGTCATGGACCACCTGTTGGCTATGCATCAGTGGGGAGACGAGAAGGCGAATCACTCACAGAGAAGACGACAAAGTCTTTGACGGTCACTTGCTTGGGGTCAGACTTGTATCTGTCTTCATGTCAGATGATGTGTCGACGCTCGAGCGACGAGAGACCCTCACGCGATGGCCAAGGCACAACCTCTGGTGCTATTGCGATAGGGCGTGTGGAGAACTGCGATTGTGAGTCGATTTTATCGTCCGCAGGCATCTTCTCACGTCCAAATTCATGCCAAGGGTCTGGCACTGTGGGTTGAGTCCTAGGAAGGCCGGTGAACAGAGTGGTGTAGACCTGTCCGTTGGCGGGAAGGTTGAACACCTGCCATCATCTTGAGTTTTGCCTTACAAGTGTTGTCGACTCACGACTCCCTTCGGGGGAGGGGAATCGATGTTGCCGTGAAACCACCAGCTCGAAAAGTTCCAAGCACTCATGGGCCCTAAATACACATGAGGAAGAATTGATTCGTGATTTTGATGCCTAACAGCATAAGTAAGAATAGCTTGATTCTGAGGAGCCTCCCACAAGATCTCTGATTGTCGGGCTTCATCGTCACTTCATCAGCCTTGTCCGCATTGTGGAGGTGCTTTGTACTTATCAAGAGCAGATTATCTTCCCTGGTCCACTGCGTGCGCACCTGCTCATTCCACTTCCGCGACGGAGGTTTGTAAGAGGCTGCCACTCTTTACCCCACACATATCAGCGTACGGCAAAGTAACCGGTCAGCTGAGTAAAGAGTGAGGGCAACCTGCAGACGAGGTGCCCCGACAGTCGCTCTCAAAACAACAACTCTACCGCCCCAGGACCAAAAAAAAACGGAACAATTGCCGTCACGTGATGGATGGTAATTCGGGTGCCTCTTGGCTCATTTCGTCGAAGAAAGAGAGGAGAGGAAGCCGAAAGCATGCTGACCTCCATCATCACCCTCCTGATCGTGACGCTAGCTGCGGTGTTGGCCCAAGAACCCACTGTGACGTACCCAGGTAACAACACCGTAGTCGGTGTGGCTGTATCGGGTGGAGTCAATGTCTACAGAAAGATTCCCTTTGCAAGGCCACCTGTTGGCTCTCTCCGACTCAAGGCGAGAGATCAAAACATATCACCTTTAAATCACAATTGCATGTGCTTGTGTAACGAACGTGCAGGCACCCATATACCTGAATGATACCAACCAATTCTACAATGGAACACAGTATGCTCCGGAATGCATTCAGTCTGTCAATGCCGGATCGGAAGATTGTCTCTACCTCGCTGTCTACGTCCCACCTGGAGCGACGAACACCTCGAAGTTACCCGTCAGACATTGGATCTATGTGAGAACACAAAGCCAATAATCGATCAGTACCGCTTCTAATCGCATTTTGACACGTCAAACAGGGAGGTTCCTACACTAGTGGAGATTATTACAGCGATGGATACTACGATGGAACTGCTCTGGCCGCCCAGACCAACACCATAGTCGTTGCATCGAATTATCGTGTCGGCATATTGGGTTTCTTTGTTAGCACTACGACCATCAACTCTAGCTCTACAGGAAACTATGGACTTCTCGATCAACAGACCGCTCTGAGATGGACTCACGAGAACATCGCCGCATTCGGAGGTCTTCTAATCACATCATCACATCATGGCCACTGAAACTTGAGCAGGTGATCCCAACAACGTCACTATCTTCGGTGAATCCGCTGGAGGATCCAGCGTCAATTTCCAACTCCTGATGAACGGAAGTTGGCCCTACTTCAGACGCGCCATCATCGAGTCCGGTGGCCCCTGGAACTTCCGCACCATCAAGGTGAAGACCTTCACTCCTCCTTCTCGTGTGACTCACGTTCCTCAGCAACTCACCGCACTCAATGACTATCTGTTGAACTCATTGGGCCTCAGCAATTGCGATCTGGCCTGCCTCCAAGGTTTATCTGTCGACCTCCTGGCCAACGTGAGAGACTTGAGATTGGAAGAGATTGACTCAGACAGATCCCCGCCGTTCCTTTCGGACAGCCCGTCATCGATGGAACCCTCATCACCGATCAACCTCTCAACTTGTGGAGAGCCGGAAAGTTCAAGGTGAAATCTTCGCTGAGAACATTCATATGCTCCATGTAACATCATTCGCTGAGAACATTCATATGCTCCATGTAACATCATTCGAATCTCCACGATCATCTCATGTCTCACATCTGAGTGACCCGCGCAGCCCAATGTGGAGTTGATCATTGGTATCAACGCGAACGAGGGAACGACCTTGGGATCTGGTTCTTACGCCGCGACGGCCAATTTGACCGCACAAGGAGTCTTTCAGAGTTTGAATCTTGCATACAACGTCGATCCCACTTACGCCAACCAACTTGCCGCCGCTTACGGTTTCCCTCAGAGGTGGCCAGTGAGCCCGAATGTCAAGTGAGTTCTCTCACTCATCGATTCCATCTCACATTCTGTCAGTACGGATTCAGTCTACCCCGTGTGGGCCAATTTCATTGGAGACTACTTCATCAAGTGCGGAAACTTGGGCTTAGCCGAGTTTGCCGTCGCAAATAACGCGAGCGTTTTCACTTACTACTTCTACTACAACAACAACACGCGCCTCGGCACGTACCACTCTTACGAGATCGCTTTCGTTTGGAACAACACCAAATTGTGAGTCACCTCCCTTACGCTCTCTCACACTTTCTCCTTACAATCTCACATACTTACTCTCAAATTCTCACCTCTCGCAGTTTCAATGGAGGTGATACCGACGGATTAGTCTCTCAGATCTTCGTCGATCACTTTGAATCGTTCCAGAACACCGGAAGCCCGGGGGCGGACTGGCAGCCTTACTCTCAGGGAAATAACAACACCTTCTACATCGGTGGAGTCTCTCCCTTCAGTGGTCCATTTCCCAGGCTGGCCACGTGAGCCTTCTTGTCTGTTCCCTCTGACAAATCCTCAGCTGCGATCTCATCATGCCTCTCTTGATGAACACGTACACACCAGTCACAGCAACAGGAACAGGAGGAACCTCCAGTGCTTCGGCCACAGCAACGGGATTCACGAATTCTGTCACATCGAACAATCCTCCCACAAACTCGAATGACGGTGAGGATCACAATATCCTCTCGATCTCACTGAAGATAGGTGCTCGGTTGACCTTCGCTCTCTTCTCGATCGTCGTCTTTGTATCCCTTCTAGTTTAAATAAATGGTTGTGGTCAGGGTGATGTCGTCGTACCTAGTATAGGAGCATTTTATATGGCCACTGAAAATTCAATCCTTCTCGTTCGATGGTCTATAATATCCATATCTCTGTGCTGGCTCATCTTACCTCACCATTTCAACTCTACCTCATTCCCACCTGCTCTCTGCTCGATCTCTCTTGCTCTTCGACATCTCCTCATATTACTCCTTCCCTCTTCTCTCTTCTCTATTTCTTTCCCTGAGGCTCATTCTCCTCTTCATCCTCCTCCATCTCTGCTCTCACGAACCAAACGTACCTGTACGATCCTTTATCATCAAAACGTACAGCGTCCTCAGATGCTCCAACTGTAACTAACTCACGTTTTGAAGATGAGTTGTGACGCCAACATTGATCGAGAAATAGCAGATTTACCACATGGACACGAGTATCAGTCCCCACACATCGAATCGTAAATCTAGATCTTCGTCTCCTGGCTCGTATTACGACAGCTGCGTAGCTTCGAGATAGGCATCGTGTCTTAGACAAGCTTGGGAGCAAGATAGGTGAAAATTATGTCTCACCGTGTACTCGTGATCATCAACATCATATTCTCCTCCCCTTGTCCGCTCGCCAGGTATTCGTCATATGACTCGTCCAGTGAGCTCACACTGTACTGTATGTTCAGCTCTGACGCCTTCCTTGCTGTAGAGTATGCAAACTCTTTCGATGTCCCGTGTTCAACGTAGAGGATCACAAGAACCATATAAAGTGACGTTTTGAACCGTTGTCAGTGCCCCGATATTACATACGATTGCTCCACATACTGTACAGTATATCTTCGTTATAACACCGTATTTCTCTCTTTATAACACGTAATTTCACATTAATATACGAGGGACGGAGTGCCATCTACAATAGACGTAATATCATTTAATAAATGTAATTTATTTTGGATCAACTAGTCTTCGTCAACCTCTGCCTCTTGATCACGGGGCTGTTCATGTGGTGCCTCCCAATTGTCACTGATGTCTTCGCTGCCACAAGAGTCCTGGAGTCGCTGGAGAAATTCTATTGAATTGTGAGAATCTGACAGTGGGAGATAACTCACCAGGATAAGACTCGTTGGTCTTGAACCAGACTGGGGGCTTCTGTGGGAGCGGCACCTTCTTCGCTTTAGCGAGCCACTCAAAGATGTGAGATTGATAATCGTCCGTGTAATACTTGCGATGAGGTGGCTTTCGTTGTTGATTTCCCAGACGCTTCGCCAACAGGAAGAGCACATAACCAAAAGACTGAGACTGCTGCAACTCTGAAAGTTTGGAGAACTCTCTCCGGTACCTGTCAAGATTCCTCTCTACACCCCGAGTGGTATTTCAACTGCATGAGATTAGCGATAACCTCATGTCTGATGTCGCATGAAACCCACCATGGCATGTAAGGTGCGTTGGTGGGCTGGATCCACAACTCTATAGTCGATTACGATATCGTCAAGTGTATCATCGCTGACACACCACAGACTTACTGACAAGCTGGGCAGTGAGACCCTCCAGATTCTTCTGAGCTTCTTGCACCTCTCGAGGTTGTGGTATGCTGTTCCTTGTGGAGCTACTTCTCTTCCTGAGTGCTATTAAGTTGTTCCATCGAGCCATGGGTGGTGACGTGGTACGTGTTGCGTTGGAGGAAAATGAAGAATCCCTGAAGAATGGCGATGCTGAAGATATCGTCATTACAAGCTTTCATTGAAGTTTTGCCGCTGGCACCATCGCATGATGGCACCGCATCACAAATAGTTATGGAACGTTTTCCATACGCAAGGGGATTTTGGGTGTGTGGTGTGTGCCCCAACAACCAATACACCTACGACTCAAGTGGATGGGCTAGACATAAACTTTCCCAAACACATCAGTCGTCTCTTTGTCAGAGAAATATGCCCACAAATCGAGCCATTGAGAATTCTTCTTTGGATGACAATCATCACGACAACCTTGATGTGCCCAACAGCACCAATGAGCTTGAGGGAGGCGTCATGCAGAGGGAATCCATCACTGAACAGTCGGTCAACAGTATTCTGTATCACCAAAACCATCATCTTTGGAAGGGTGAGGATACAAGCATCATGCCCTGACCAATGAATCCCACCACCCCTGGAATGGGATATTACGTGTGGAAGAATCACAAAGACCTTTCAGACTTGGAGATATCTGAATTGGAGGAGATGGGAAGCCACCTTTGAACAGCCATACTATTGAGAGGAAAGGAGATGTTTCCCACGCTGTTCAAATCAGACGTCACAGCTGATTTGCAAAAGTGAGTTGATGATTGATCAGAATACCTATTGACTTTTGGAAGTTTTACAGATGTATCTGGAAAAGTCTACAACAGAACATTGTTTCTGACTTCCAATCACACTGCCACTGGACATCAAGGTGTTCTATCACAATATCCCATTCTGATGATTGACAGATAATGACCATTCAGAATACACTGTGGGCCTGTGTAGCCAAACTGATGATGTTAAGGGAGGATGCTTCTTCATGGCGTCGTATGGAATTTCAATTGAGATAAAAGACAACACAATGTTGGGCTTTTTGTGCACAAGATATCCACGGCACCACATCCATCAATGTACAAGAGGTGATCTATCTTGATTACACCATCTGTGCTGTCTCATTCCATCAGGGAGAGCAATATTCAGCAGTTCTCACAATTCCAAAGAAGACAGCTCAAGGACTCTTGAGACATGGTCATCCACAGAGAACAGCTCACAAACTACCGTTTGAATCTCTGACGTAATAAAGATTGGATACAGAGGTTGTAACTTTTTAATTTGAACATACAAAATGTTGTCAAGTCCAAAATTGATGTGCCTGTATGGCGCTATACAGTGATAAATGGAGTCATACAGGGATATACAGGTGAAAAATCAGCACAGTTTGATTATCACAAAACAAAACGTCACATTATGTGGTTCTTGTGGTGAAACGCCCCTGTCTTTCATGCCCATCAGTGGTGTGAAGCTTGTTTGTGTACAATTTCTCTTCTGTCTCTTCTCTTGATGGAATACAGGCAAGCTCATCAATGAGGTGTCTGGCTCACTCTTTCCTCGGCTGTCCGAGAAACTTCTTTCTTTTTGTGAGATTCATCGGAATGCAGAGCATGTCGTTTCTCTTGACAAGAAACTACTTGAGGCAAAAAAAAAATTTGGAAGAGATTCAACTCCAATCTTTAACAGTAGATAAAATATATTATATAATTATTATATAATTATATAATATATTAGTTATAATTATTATTATAATTAAAAATAAGTCCAAATATATATATATATATATATATAATATTTATTAATTTATATAATAATAATTGTTAATATATATATATATATAATAATTATTGATTTATATAATATATTATTCATTATTATTATTATAATATTATTAATTATAATTATTTTATATATTATTATAATTATAATTATATATATAATAATTATTAATTTATATATATATATATATTTCAAGTCATTGATCCTAGCCTCAAAAATGAAAAGATCTTTAAGGGAGAAGCATTAACATTTGGTGATCTCCATGACAAGCCCTTATACACTCCAGGTAAGCATTCATGAGCACTGCTGATTACTAATTCCTCAAGGACCCAAACCATTCAAAAGAATCCTTAGTACTCATGCACAAGTGTCAATCAAAGATGCTGTAGCACTCAATTGGATGTCTGCAGTTGATGCACAGAGATATGACGTTTATCATAATCTATCTTGTGGTAGCACAGATGATGATCTTTGGGTTGATCGGCTCACCAACTTTATTAATAATAAATAAATATCTCTACTGATAATTTTCAATTTTAAGTAGCTTAGTGCAGTTTCAAGCAATTCTGGATCAGGATCATGGGATGATGCAACAAGCATACAACAAGTATCTGGCAGCAAATACAAAGCTAATGATCTTACTAGGCAGGTAAGTTTGTTGTGCCCAACATTTGACATCATTGACTAATTGGAAAACTTGGAGAAAAGTCAGTGAAAACTCAGCAACCAAGAAACACATTCAGTGCACATTCATTGAAAAGGAACACCTTGGCTTTCTTTGGTTTGAAATCATTCTTTATAAACAGAGACTCATTGAACTGTTTGGTTCTTATGTGGTGACCATACACCACAAAGTTAGCTGATGAATAAACCTAAAAAGCAATTCTTGGGACAAAACATACACCTCCTGAGGTGTTTCAAAAATGTGTTGAACAGTATGATGATCCAGATGCTAAATATGATCAGTATAATNCAGTTGATGCACAGAGATATGACGTTTATCATAATCTATCTCGTGGTAGCACAGATGATGATCTTTGGGTTGATCGGCTCACCAACTTTATTAATAATAGATAAATATCTCTACTGATAATTTTCAATTTGAGGTAGCTTAGTGCAGTTTCAAGCAATTCTGGATCAGGATCATGGGATGATGCAACAAGCATACAACAAGTATCTGGCAGCAAATACAAAGCTAATGATCTTACTAGGCAGGTAAGTTAGCTGATGAATAAACCTAAAAAACAATTCTTGGGATGTGTGGCAAAACATACACCTCCTGAGGTGTTTCAAAAATGTGTTGAACAGTATGATGATGCAGATGCTAATTATGAACAGTATAAGATTGTACCATATAGTGGATTGAGAAACTCAGCATATGAGAAAGAATTGAATGCTGGTCATACAAACAGAGCAGCAGTCCTGAGACCATCTCCTGGGATGAAGATTCAACATTTACATAAGGGTATCAGAGAGTATGTCAGTAGGAACCCTGCAGATTTCAAAGATTACCTTGATGAGATATCAGCTGAAACGAAGTATCTCAACACTATAAGTAGATTGGTGAAGAAAGAGAATGGCCCAGATGCAAGGAACAGAATCGGGAGGAGAATTCTGCAGGCTGCAGAGAACTCAGGGGATATTACAGATGAAGGAGGTGTATGTTTTGCCACACATCCCAAGAACTGTTTCTTAGTTTGTTCATCAATCAGCCTACCTGGTTACTCTGTTGCTGCCTAGTGAGATCATTAGCCTTGGAGCTCATTGAATAAATCTTGAGAAAATGCATCAGAATCTCAACTTTATGCAGTACGCTGTTTTTTGGAAGCACTGGAGGATTCTGAATGACTAGAGGAGAAAAGGCTGCTAGGATATATTTTGACACCAGAGGCCTTGTCTGAAAGTTCCCAGAAGTCATCGAAATTGAGACAGTTTCTGCGAGATGGGTCTGTCCAATATTCAGGCCAAAGATGAAGCGCATCATTAACAGCATTTCGACTCTTGAAATTCATCAGGCGACGAAATGGTGGTTCAACACCCAAGGGCATGTGAAGAGGTTGCCCGTCCATATCCTTGAATCTGTACTAATGAGACAAAACTACCACATGTGTGACTTAATCTTGAACTCTTTAGATAATATTACTATAAGACTTACTTGATATTGGGTGAAGGCTCTACAAGCTCTTCCAGCAATGTGGGATCAAGGACAACCATAAAATAAACAGGTGGAGTGGCAAGTGAATTGTAGATGAATGCAACTCGATCATATGTCCATGCATCCTCTATGCCCTTTGCAACCAGAATTCCATTCCTCTCACTATCTATGCTATCTATAGGTAGACCAAAATCATGGGGTAGATCCAAACCATTGGTAGAGCGGTCCCACAAGTGAGCTGCAATCACCTATATTAAGGAATTATTACAGGATTGTTCAGTAGATCTCACCTTATTACCAGGGAATGACTGATTAAGCATCATACAGGTGATATTACCAGAGTTATTTAGATCAGCACGTTGATAATATTGAATTAATTTGTTCTTCCAGTCCTTTTGTGATAGATTGTTTCTCTGTTTTCCTGACACTGATTTCTGTAACCGCTCTCTTCTGGACTGTGTTGCTTCTTCATAAGCAGCTTTGCTAATCCTCATCAATTCCTCAAACTTTTCCTCAGATATTCCACCTAAGACGCTTGAGCAGGAAGAAAATCCAACATATACGTAATATGAACTTTGTGTCAATTTTCTGATCACGTGTCATAGCCAAAAACACCTCTTAGCTGCCGGTAATTGAGCTAGAGCCTGAGGCCCGTAGAGCCCCATAGAGGCCCTGGGGACACCGCGACAAGAATAAAGAGAAATAAGAAGGGTCGACACTCACCAGGTGGGGCGGACTGGGTGGCAGATTGCTTGATGAAAGCTGTCAAATTAACATCTGTCTCAGGGGTCCACGTGGAGGCCAGGTCTGGGTGGGCATCCAGCTCCTTCTGAGCCCAGGTCTTCTCGGCCAGAGTTAGGGCGAGACCGTTGATGCGAGTTCGCATGGTGGGTAAATTGGGATCCGTCATCTCCTGCCGAGGAGTCAGATGAACCAACGCAAACCGAGAGGCCAAGCGTTCAGCTCGAGCGTATGAAATTACCTTGAGAATGTTCGAGGTGGCGACAGGAATAGGGACGAGATCTGATGCGACCGTCGGAAAATGTAAACACAATACGTCTATATACACACAGGCGTCTGATTGAGGCGTATATTATTACCTCGTGGATAGCTAGAATTGTGGCCGGTGTGGCAGGGTCTCTGTGTTATGTATGATATCTTTTTACGATATCGCGGAAATAAAAAGTTTGAGAAACAGCCCAGCCCTGGCAGAAAGGATTTAGAGACGAGTGTCGAACATTCGAGCAAGAGGACTTTATCTAAGTGACTCAAGACTGTCCTCAGTAATACGGGGAGCAGGATGAGATGATTCACATAACGAGAGGGAGCAGGACGAGAATGTGTATGAGGTGAAGATCAGAGGGGAGATAAGGAACGGTGCTGTAATTTGGAGGCTTCAAGGTATGTAACGCATCTGCATTTTCCCTTGGTTTCAAAGAACAAAAGCGAATCATCTCATGACCTGAGGATCACGTGATGGTGGGAGCGCTATCACGCACGACCGCCATTCATGTGAAACGGAGTTATAACTTGACTCCGTCTCTTAGAATCTGTTGTGGCAGAGTGCTCTCACAGCGATCTCATGGCGGAAGCAGAGCAATGAATTCTCCGACCGCAGAATGTTCAATTGTCATTTCCAACTGAATACACGAGCAAGCACTTGACTATCACCAAACCTGCCTCCCAAAGCTTTTGAGACTCCTGCAGATCTTGCACAGGCGGCCAGGGAATATGGCAGAGAGACCCAGAGAGGACAGCTGTCTTACATCACCCAAACTGGGAGTGCTGGTCAGCAAGCTTGTCTAAGAGAGGAGGGATTGAGCACTTCCAACATCAACACAGCCTTTCTTGACACACCAAAGGACATCTTCAAGAGCGGTTGAGCAGCCTTGTGAGACACAAATAAATCGATTCTATTTCAGCTCAGCCTATTCATATGCAGCTGCCTTTTGCCTCATTGTGTCTTTTGTGTGATTTGAGTGTATAGATTTCCACACAGACTGCATAAAGTGAGCACAGAGCACGTGAATGCTTACAAATGTTTTGCAGAGGATTACCAAACAGAACACAGGAGACAAGCATTCAGTACAAGGAGAGTTGTAGAGAAACGGACTATAATATTCCCTTTTACTATGATGTTTGGGAAGGCACCTGTAGTATAATTATAATGCTCAGCAGTTCAGGACTGGAGAAAAGATACACTTCCATGCCCAAGAATTTGAGTTCTCTTCAGTCTATGTTTGAACCTTTTCTTAACATACCTGGTGATTTCTCTTTGTGCCTGATGTTTGTTCAATCAGATGAGCAGTGATTAGAGATGAAGGTACTCTTCCTGGCAGATAATTATATATTGTCTCTGTTAATAGGTAGTTCAGTAAATCTCGAATTCCTAACGATATCAGCAGTTCTGCAGAGAAATTGCGGTGATGACGGGAGAAAGATGAGGCGTATTTAATGTCATCCAAGTGTTTTGACACATACAGATGACGTGCACATTCAGATCTAGCCCCATATGAGTCAACCTCGGTTTGCAACGTCTCCTGTTGCTTCTTTGGCCAAAGTCTTTGGTTCTTTCTTCAAAGAGATGCACGTGGCTTCAACCTCACACCTGTAAATCAAGCACATTAGAAGGTGAGAAGCATTGGTACTTTCTCCTAGGCTCTAAACACTTCTTGATTTCTTTTGCACGTCTCTCCACTCTTCAGTTGAGCAATTGAGTGAGAGAAAGAGTCTTGTCCTTGCTCATCTAATTTCTCTCTTTGCAGCTTGCTTCGATTTCAACCTACATAAATAAAGGGTGGTGGCTAAGAGGCAGGAATTATACGCAACATTTTCTAAATCGCATTTTGGTCTCTTGACACTATAGGATGATGCATTGTGCTCTGAATACAGATTGATCCCATAGTTGTGAGTAGAGCTAAAGCGATTTAGCTGAAATAATGAACGCGATTTAGCCCAATGTTGCGTATAAACCCTGCCTCTTAGCCACCACCCCCCATAAATAGTAATTCTTCACGAAAATTGACGTCCTTTAGAATGATCTGACGTCTCATGTTCCTATGAATTGTGTCAAATATGGGTTGGTTTTGAAATTACACTGTCTTACCTCAATAGATGCATGCACAATCAAGTGTGATTGCGTTGATGGGAGCCAATGGCCTTGTAGTATCCTTCAACTTTTCATGTCCTCTCTCATTCTGTTGACTAATTCTTTGTGCCACTGGGGTGCAAGGTTCTTTAACAGCCCAGTGACATCTTTTGAACAAAGCAACCAAACAGGCTCAAACAGAATTGGGACATTCCGTGTTGTACCTATTAGGAAGTTCCACATCAAATCCCATGACAGGCCTGTGACGTGACAGTAGTGAACAACATGGATGGACCTCTACTAAACTCCAACCAATTGATCACCCGAGAATCTTGCGCATCAGCAGATCTAGTACTTGCTTTTTGTTCCACACCATTATGCAGCATAACTTCTTGAGCTCTGTCTGGCTGGTGGGTGATATGCCTTGATACGTCTGTTGTACCAAGAGAAGAATAAATCTACTGTGGTACAATATGAACGAGAGGATTTGATAGATCTGGTGAATCCCAATGGTGACAAACTGGACCCTCTATCTTCACCAGTAGAGCAACAGTCTCTCTCATGCCAATGGTCAAATCTGTCTGGTAGCATTATATCTCCTCCAAGATCTAATATCTGGCTTTGGGCAATCAGGATCGGCTCTTGTAATTGTCTTAGATGTAGTCTTGTATAACTTCCTCTTCTTTGTCTATTATGACTTGTGTCTTGTAATGATAAAGGATGTCTGTCTCCCATCAGACACTCAGAATCACAAATCTAAGAAAATGGGTGACCCACAAATCAAATTTGTTATTTAAATAGCCATTGATTGCTGTTTTAACTATCTTATTTCCAGAGAATTTACTTAATCTGTCAATGTCCCTCAATCCGTCTCAATCACTGTGAGAATGACCAACATTCTAGTTCTGAGGTGATTTCCAGCAAATGTTGGCTTCAACAAGTACTATGTGGAATTGATTGTTCTATCAATGCTCAAAACAGAAGATGTGATATGATATGATACAAGACAAAAGACAATGAAAGAGGACTTCAACATCCAGAAAGGATTGCCATACCCCCAATATCTTGATTGAGTTCCCCTTTCCGCTCTTTCTTCCAGATATTCCCCATGGGACTGCAGAATGCAAAGTTATCAGTTGGCCAGTAATGGCTTAGTAACTCCTAACAGGGCCAAACTGATATCTGAATAAAACCTGAACCTGTATAGTATTACAATAAACATGGACTGCTTTGTATCTGTTAGTTCTGCTATAATTGACTAATATTGCAAGTCACTGCTTCTGCTAGTGATTTTATTGTAATGTGTAATACAAAGATCATTATCAATTATTTGTACTGTCATCATGATGGGATGAAATCAAATATCTATCAACACCAAAGTAAATACTCATTGTATTTTTTAAAATATGGAGTCAACTCCCCACTGCCAAATGGACTCAGGGACCCCACACCACACAGACAAAATCCCACCCTTGTATACTTCACACAGATGTCCAGAAAAAAATGCCATATCATCCATTACCTCAATTTACATTTACCTCTTCTCCTCCCTTTTTTCTGGGTCTTCCCACTGGACTGCAGAGTTCTAAGTTAGCAGTTGGCCAGCAATGGCTCAGGAGCCCCTAACAAGGTCAAACTGTTATCTGAATAAAACCCAAATTTGATCAACACCAAACTAAAACATTCACGAACTATTAAACAGACTTTTCCTCCTATCTCTGCTTGGAGACTCCTCCCATCTCTGCTTGTAGACTATCTCTGACACTCATATTGTTCAGTAGAATGGCCATTGTCTCCAGATGCAAATTATCATGTAATGAATTGTTGACAATGTGTTTTGTGGTAGCAGATATTACTCAAGCATTGCAAACGAATCTATTATAATTCTTTCATTCAAACATTGATATATTGTCAATAAAATCTGACACTTATGTGAAATAATGATAGTACCCAACTAAATGCTAGCAATAGTGCAGATCAACAGATGGTGTTGCAACTACTAATGAGAGTAACAAAAGTTTCAAAATATGAGCACTTCAATTTATTGACGACTATAATGATGCATTTTTTCGTTCAGAAATAGCTCTAAGAACTATGTTTGAATGCAAATTCGATTCAGATGGATCACAAATGATGCTGACAATATTTGAATCATAAGGTTTCCAATGACCACTCTTGTATCACTGTGGATATCTAATGTGCTGTATATGTGATTCATCATAGTAAAAGGGAATATTATAGCGGATTTCTCTACAACTCTCCTTGCTTTGAATGCTTGCCTCCTGTGTTCTGTTTGGTAATCCTCTGCAAAACATTTGTAAGCGTTCGCGCGCTCTGTACTCGCTTTATGCAGTCTGGGTGGAAATCTATCTATACACTCAAATCATACAAAAGACACAAGGAGGCAAAAGGCAGCTACATATAAATAGGCAGAGTTGAAACGGAATCAATTTATTTGTGTTCCACAGCACTTCTCTATTTGCTCACAGTGGACCCGTTGGGCCTTTCCCCTAGATAGTTGTAGGAAACAGAATCACCTGGACCTGTGGCCTTCCAACAGCTGTTGTCTGCCACGTATTTGTTGTCTGTGGTTGGAGTTCCGTTAGGAAGGGAGTGACTGTGTGTTTGGTTGAAAATAAACATTTCCTCACTCAGATCAATCAATTCCCTCTTCCCCTGCTTCCGCCATGAGATTGTCATGAGGGCACTCTGCCACAACGGATTCTAAGAGACAGAGTAAAGTTATACCTCCGTTTCACAAGAATGGTGGTCGTGTGTGATTGCGCTCCCACCATCACGTGATCTTCAGATCATGAGATGATTCGCTTTTTGTTCTTTGAAAGCAAGGGAAAATGCAGATGCGTTACATACCTCAAAGCAACCGGATACAGTCATGCAGCGTGACAATCGCCCCTACATACCTCCTCATCACCCTAACCCGTTTCGTCCTGCACCTTCTCGTCCTGCAGAACCTAAACCTAAAAGTAATTTGCATTTCACCTGGCCCTACTTTTGACATTGGATATCGAGGCTAGTCTTGAGTATCCTAGATAAACTCCTCACTCAAAATGTTCGTCTCTCGTCTCCAGATCCCTTCTGCTAGGGCATCAGGGCTGGCTGGGCTGTTTCTCAAACTTTTTGTTTCCGGAATTCAGGAATCCAATACATCACAGCTCTTGTTACGTCATTGCCATCCATGTTCAACAAGTCAGGTCTTTGCTCTGTCATTTGCTGAATTGTTATAGTCTTCCTTTCAAACGCATCACAGCTAACATCAACTTACTTTAGTTCCTCTCTCACGGTGAGTCTCAATCTTTATTCTCCATATTTTTTGTTGCAGCGTCTCCAGGACCTCACAGGGCTCCAAATGACTGCAAAAAAAAATAGAGGTGAAATCACAAAGTCATCCATTCCACACAAATGGAGAGCTACATGTTCAGATTTGATTTAGCGTCCTGCCTTTTCTGACGTGCAGTGATGGTGC
>MDYQ01000301.1:0-28080 GCA_003024175.1 Planoprotostelium fungivorum | reverse complement strand
CAGGTCTAGAACTCTTCTATACTCTCTCAACAGTACTATCGTTAATAGGTGAGCCAATCCTAATAATCCCTCTCTTGAAAACACTGGTGTACATCACAACAAATTTGCGCGCTGCCAGGGCGTCAGGGCTGGGCTGTTTTGCGGAAATTTTTGTTTCGGAATTTACTGCGATATCGCAAAAAGATATCATGACGAAACTGCTCTCAACCACTTTTACTTTCCAGAGACCTCTACCACACACAGGTAGACGCTCAATTGTAGACGTCTCTTCGAATCATCGCCGTCTCTCAGGTTTATCCGACTTATCTTTTCAGGTCTTCGGTCCGTATCGCGCGCCACATCTTTTTAGACTTAGTCTCGAGCGCGTCCACAGGTAACGACACCTTGCCGACGTCGGTTCATCTCTCATATTCTGCCTCTATTCTATTTCTTGGACTCGTGTTGTCCATCGCCCCGTTCAAAGAGAGATCTTCAAGCCTCTCTTCTTTTTTCCGATGTAACAACACCCTCGACCCAACAGCGGTTTGTCTTCTCTGACGTTCATTTCAGGTTTCGAGATGTCGTCGGCCATGGATCGTTTTAAGACAGCTCTTGTTGCTGCTGGACGGACATTTGAGGAAGTGAAAGGAACCCCAGATTCTCTGAAGGACGGTCTCATTTTAGAAATCATGGGCAACACCACCTCTATCGCCGACCGTGGCTCTATCATTACTGCGTGGGCCGCCTCCCAGACCGCCCCTGCCGGTGAGTCTTGACCTTCTTTATTCTCTTTTATTCTCTATATTCTCGTCGTGGTGTCCCCAGGGCCTCTATGGGGCTCTACGGGCCTCTCAGGCTCTAGCTCGCGTATAAGCGGTGTCTCTATAAATCACAATAATTTCGCACAAAATAATGGAATTTATTGATGAATTTTCAGATATCGGCACACTTCAACAAGAAATCAGAGATCTAAGACAGATAATAGAAGGTGAGGGATATTTATTCAGTATCTTCTAAGCTGAAGTATAGAAAGACACCGCTGCAGACAATATACCTATTCTGGAAGAACCAAATGTAGTCAGGAGGGCGAGACAGGCCATCAGAAGATGGATGCCAGAGAGAGTCATCTACTACTGGGATATAGCATTCCGACCAATCACATGGGTGATTTTGAAGGTGCTCTTTGCTTTGGTATTCCTGCTAAGTATCGCCGCAAATATATACCAGTTTACCAGCAACAACCCATCATCGAGTCCAAGCACCAACAATACCACAAACAATACAAAGATAGATTAAATGGAGATAAAGAAGAGTGAAGGTGTCCTTTTCTTTGTCATTGAAATCCATATTTGAAGACAAGCAACACACAAGGCCAAACACGGAAGTTTCCTGGCCGTGTTGATCTTGTAAAATTCCGCGTATCGGACCTGTCAGGACGTGCGCAATCGATAAATTTTGATCGAAATTTCACGCGATAACACGCGAGCTTGTTGGTAACTCTACTTTTTGAGACTCGACGCAAATCATTTCTCTGCCAGCACCGATTAGAGCACACGCAAGACCTTTAATCTATGCTGTCTCTTCTCGCAACCGCTTGGTCTTATATTCGCCCCACGGGCGTTGTATCAACTCTGCCTTTACCACAAGGCATAAACATCAACATCGGCTCTCCAGAGATCAAAATCGATGCACAGGCGACACAGTACAATAGTATCGCCCACGCGGAGGATGAGGCCGCATTTAACAAAGTATACAAGGAGAAGATGAAATATCTTCAGAGTTTACAACGAGAAAACTCTAAAAATGAACAACTAAAGAGTCTTAATGGTGAGTATTCATATCATCTCAAATTTAGCTGACGCACTCAGCGCTGATTCAGGCAGAACAAGACAAACAAAAACACATTGGTAATACATGCCAGTGGATAGCAACAAAAACTCGCGGAGATGTCAAAAAGGGCACTACATGCAGTGATAGTTGTAAAGATGGTTTGAGCCTCTGTGATGTACATTATCGCACAACAAAGAAGGCAAAACGTCATGAATATGAGAGGTGAGTGCTGATATTCTGTTTACATAAGCAATCATCTGATGATGTACAGAGCGCAGGCAGACGATGTACAAGAGTCTGACGACAATGGCTACATGCTAGAGAAATCACTTGCTTCTTGCATCCAAATACGTAAGTTCTATTGGCATATTACATTTAAACGCATTAATATTTGTCATCATCATTCTGAAATTGTATGCAGTTAACAGTGTCCCTATACCATCTAAAAAATTAACAGTTGACAATTTGCCTGACGTTCCCAACAAGAAACGTCGTACCACGAGAGTCAACACAATTTAAGCACCTCACACAACACAATTACAAAGATAACCCTGGCCTATTTTTTTCCTGCTGGGTAACAACAAACCTGGGATAATTGTAACCCAAAATAAATAATTACAATTGTATGCCTACCTTTGTTGGTGCTGTGTGTGTTCTTTCTTTACCCAGCATTCATACTCCATCTTTGCACCAAATACTGTTGCTTTATGAAATATCCACTATTTTGATTATGCTACCTTTGACCTTTTGCTAACATAAAAAAAGAGGTGAAGCTTACATTCCCTTTGGAAGACCAACATCTGCACATTTGCTGCTGTTCTCTGTGACCAGCATAGGTTGGATATTAGAATAATGACAAAGAGCCTTTATGTTATCTCTGGCAAATGATACAGGGATAGTGTGATCCAGGTTCCACAGCACACCATAATTCATCAGTGACATATCAGAATGAAATTGAGATATCAGATAGGTTTTCAGCTGATCCTGAGTGCACATAAGGTATGTCTTTAGCTGACTAAGGCCAATATTGACTCTTGCTGCCAAATTCTTCATTATTCTATTCATCACATCCTCTTCACTAAACTGTTTGCTGTATAAACCAAAAGGCACAGTGTAGATGTTGTCTATCATTATTCTCTTATCATACCATCCATCTAAAGCTGCCTTATATACAGTCATTGTATTCATGGAGAGTGTATCATTATGTATTGTCTTTCTAATCAGAGTGTTCTTTGCCATAATCAGATCATCTGAGAACACAGCCTTCTTATAACTGTCAAATATCAATATCTCTTTGTTCTGGCTTAACACCACTCCTTTATTTCTAACATCCTCTTTGCCATCCTTCTTCACATAACTGTATGTTTTAGGCTTCACAAAGATAGCTTCTTTCAGCTCACATTCTAGTTTCATCTTACCTGGTGTTGTACCACCTACTGCAGCAAAATGGAGCTTTTGTAAATGATCAGGGAATCTCTGTTTGAATTCTTCATAGCTGGATACTTCAGTTTGTTTCATGAAGGACTCTGGTGAGTGTACAACAAGTGATTTATTGTATTTGTCATCAGACTGCAGCAGGAATCATCACCAAGAGTACCAAAAAACTTTTCAAAAAATCAATCCAACAGCACATAGAGTACTTTCAGAGCATAATGCATCATCCTATAGTGTTAAGAGACCAAAATGCGATTTAGAAAATGTTGCGTATAATTCCTGCCTCTTAGCCACCACCCAGCAGCATTCCTTAGTTTGTTATAAAAACACTTAATAGGAGGCAATGATGATTCTGAGAGCTTATCTAAGCTATCAAACCACTCATAAGGAAATAACTCCTTTTGGATGTCTTTTACACCCCACATGATGCCAAATTTCTCTAGGTTTGTAGTAGGGGGCACATAATTATGAGCATCAAGAAAAGCATAAGCACCATATTCTAGCTTCATGTAAGAGTTTGTCTTTGTTATAGGGGGTGAGATGTCATATTTCTGCATTTGAGTAATGATGAATGTTAGATCATACTTTCCACTATTGAAGTCTATTATGGGGATTAATGATATTCCTCCATGATGAAGCACTTAATGATTACATATATACAATCCTTCTTATGTTGTCTGCAGTGACCACACCTGCATGATTGATCTGTTGATAACATGACCTAGCTGCATTTCTGGGTTTCTATAACAGCCATTTGCTTATTGTGATGTTTCCAGAAGTGTTTCTTGAATAAATCCAAATCATGTATAGCTATAGTTTAAATGCTCTACAAAGTATTTTCCAGCATCTGGCCCACAGTATTCATATTCAAGATTCCTTGCTTGATCAGCTAAGCTCCCACCAAGCATCACTACTCCTATAGGTTTATGGCTATGAGTGTATGTAGTCTTTTGGTTTACTTCATTATTTTTCATCTTCTTCAAAATGCATTCAAAGTCATAAGCTAGATAAAGGTCTGACAAGCTCTGTGCCAAATGACTGCTTGTACAGAGAGATAGAGCTCTGAATAGGCTTGTCAAAGAGAACGAGACATCAAATCTAGTGCCCGTAGGACACAGTACTAAGTGTTTCTTGTGGCAGAAATCTGACCAATTACTCGGCTCTCGAAGAGATTGACTCTTAAAAATAGAGTCTTAAAAATTTATTGAAATTTGCCAGCAGCGGCGAGGATAAGACCAACAAAAGGAGGAGAAGGTCTGAGAGGTCTCGATTTGAATTCAGGATGATACTGTACGGCAACCATGTATGGGTGCTCCAGCATTTCTGCAATCTCCATTCTCTTCCCCGTCTCGTCTTGTGCCACGAATCTGTTCCTTTCAGTACTCCTCTCCTTCACTTGATTCACCTCAAGTTGGACTTGGACTCAATCTCTGGTACGAGATCAGGGTTGACTTCATATCTGTGTCTGTGTCTCTCGTCTATCTCATCCACATCCCCATAGAGTTTTCTCAAGGTGGATGTCTTGTCCCTGAAGATGGATGTTCTGAACACAATCAGGACAACGAAGAGAAGGATGAGCCACAGAGGAAGAGAAGGATGGACACACCGCTTTCCAAGACGCATGGTACCACCCATGTGGGTCTTAGAGATCTCGGGCATGTTGATCACCACGGGATGACTTGTCTCAGCCGAAAACTCGGTGGAGTTGGCATCCTTCCATCCCAGTACATTTCTGCACACCTGTCCTCGTCACTCAAGATCATCCAATGAGAGTGGAATGACACGAACCTCTACGGCCATGATCTGCAGACCAAGACAGATGCCGAGGTAAGGCTTCTTTGAAGTTCTGCAGTATTGAGCAGCCAGGATCTTTCCTTCCACTCCTCGATCACCGAATCCACCGGGTACCAAGATACCGTTGGCCTTCTTGACGTAATCCCAGGCCTTGTGGTAGGACTCAGGGTCTTCCCTCTCCACGTTTTCTTCCAAGTTGGAGGCCTCGACCCAATCAATGACCAACCTCTGATCAGAACGGAGGGAGGCGTGCTGAAGGGCCGAGGAGATGCTGTGGTATGCATCATCCAGCTCCGTGTACTTTCCCACTACAGCAATGTGCACGGGGGGTATCGCCTCGTTGTGAAGTCTGTCGTACGACTCGGCCAATTTGGACCACTCCTTCAGTGCGTCCTCTTTGGGTGTCCTGGGCATCAGCTGGAGGGCACTGTAGATGATGTTGTGGACCCCTGACTACCCTCAGACGAATCACACTGGATGTGAAGTTCACCTTGTGGATCCAAGATGAGAGGAACTCTGTAGATGTTGGAGACATCGTACACAGAGATGACGTTGGCCTCAGGCACGTGACAGAAGAGGGAGATCTTCTCTTTTACGTGGGCGGGGAGGGGAGATGCAGATCGGCAGAAGATGGCATCGGGGGTCAGTCCCAGGGCTCTCAGCTCTCTGACACTCTGTTGAGTCGGTTTCGTCTTCAGTTCTGTTCTCGTCAACATTTCATGGCATACAATCGACATCAAGGATGTGTTCACAATGGTCCATCTTTCACCTTGCGATTTTCCAACGGTGGGTACCAAACTAACGTGAACTGAACGAGTGAGTCTTGACACTTGTCAAACGACTTACACAGACAAAAGTTTCCCTTTCCCACTCTGAACTGAAACTGTCTCATGGCTTCGATGAAAGGCATGCTCTCGATATCACCCACGGTTCCTGTTCTTTGCGTTATATGTCATTCATGCAGTGCCAGTTCTCATATTTCATGACATGCTGAAGAGTGCTCACCTCCCAATTCGATGATGCAAATGTCTGGTGTATTGTTTGAGCCATCGACAGGGATAACGGACACCCTCTCCACCCAGTCTTGTATGGCGTTGCAGATGTGGGGCACAACCTAAAAGAGTGAGCATGACGGAGTGTCAGGACATACCTGAACGGTTTTTCCAAGATACCCTCCAACTCGTTCCTATATTGTTTAGCTTTCAATAAGTGAAGGCGCTCCTTGACACCTTCTCGATGACATGGTTGTAGATCTTTCCGGTAGTGATGTTGTTGTCTCTTGTGAGAGTGGAATCGATAAAACGTTCATAGTTTCCCAGATCCAGATCGACCTCTCCTCCATCATCTAAAACAAACACTTCTCCTGTGCCAAGCTCAGCTAATTGCAATACAAATTGCAATCACCGTGCTCGAAAGGAGACATAGTTCCGGCGTCTATGTTGATGTATGGATCAATCTTGACTGAAGTGACACGGTAGCCAAGGCTCTTCATGAGAACACCAGTGGAAGAGGCGATGACTCCCTTCCCAATACCACTGAGAACACCTCCAGTCACCAAGATGTACTTCATCGCTCTCTCTTTTGTTACTCTGTTTCTGCTTTCTTCCCAATCTTTTCTGATCGGGACTATCCGTCTACACTGCTCATGAATATTAATAAAATAAATGAATAAATAGAGCTTCTGCCGTTTCGTTTCGTTTCGTTTTTATGTGTGTTGGTGGTCTTTTCGGTTGCGAAGACGTTGTTAAATTCAGTAGAGTGGATGGTGTGGAAGTTTCGAGGGTGTGGTGAATGTGGCTCGTGTGGATGGTGACACGGTTGCAGAACATCCATTGCTGACCACCTGCTCGACGTTATTATCCACTGCAACGACGTCAGAGAGACTTAAAAAAGTTGAAGTTGGGAAAAGCGTAGGGACGACATGATATTCAGTGAGATGCTGTCCTGACTTCAAGATCGACATGACCACAAGAAATCATGATGTCATCCAACATCATACGGTTTATTATTCTGATGAAGTTCGATTATGCTCAATCGATGAAAATCGAGCCTCTTTTTAGCAAATCGTTGGCTCTCTCTTTTTCAGATGACTGACGATCCTATGGTTTTACGATATGATCTAGAATGATAATAGATAACGAAACGAAGGATAGGAAGACCACGGGTTCTTCGTGAGGGTTGGAAGCTTTATTTAGCTATGCGTGAGGTCTACAAGCCGTAATCTCCACCTCGATTGAGCCTTTGTGGTGAACGGCATTGACGATTTTGAGCGAACATCACGCCGATGTTCCCAATTCTTTGTCCTCTACTGATGGCTTTACTATCTAATGCGAGTCAACTCCGCTGACAATGCTGTATATGGAAGGATTCATCACTCCATAATGGATTGATCCCTCCTTACAGCTACCAGTGAGAAGAGACACAGTTACTTCAAACATACCTTGCACGTCTACTACCATTATCATGCGCTGAGTGAGAGAAAGCTAGTGCCGTCTGGCTGGCGTTGTTGTTGATATGGGCCATCCAGTTCCAACAGTTGATTATTCCTGTTGAAGACTTCGCACAGATAAAACACAACCAGCTGAGTAAGGATATTTGTCTCACGTACTTCTTGCGGCCTCCGTGTCACCGACCTGCCACCTCACATCTTGACCATCGTCAATGCCTCATACGATTCACTGTTGAAGAATAATGCAAGCTAGTCCGTTCTTATCCCAGGTGAATCGGGGGCAGGAAAAATAATACCAACACCAAATCTTACAACTTCACAAATAGATGAAGTCATAATCTTCTATTTCGCCTCTATCCTCAGTGGCAATGACATCATCGTCCGACTTGCGTGTTGCCAGTATCACAACAAGGCCTATAGATGTCAACCTACAAGAAGCTTCCATCTTCCCATCTTCAAGTTGCACCTTACATCTATCTGCTCGAAGGTCAACATCAGCAGCAACGATGAGAAGAATACACAGCGAAGAAGATCTCTGCAAAAGTAAAATATTCTTGTTTTCGTGACACTTTTCTCTGTACAGACGTCATTATTTGATTCTAACGAAGAGGACACGAGGTGAGCAAAGACGATTCGTAGGCTCTTTTCAGCCGGACCATTGAAGAATTGATAGATGGTGAGTAGGAAGGACATCTGAGATGATGACAATTCTTCGAACGACATCTTCTCGACCCCTAGAAACATCGGGACGACACGGTTATCTTGGCTGTGAGAGGACAGCGATGAATCTTTTGTATTCGTCGAGTAGTTTGGGACTTCTGATATTGGTTTGTACATAGAGTGGTAGAGTGTTGGATCACATCCACTGGTGATTTACATCGGCACCTGGGTAGGAGGTCAGTACAAAAAGCTACCATTAAAACTGACTGTATATGTCTTCTCTTCGTCACATCACCGCTTGGAAATACCTTCACAAATACCGTCGGACTCTGGGGTACACATTCTTCTCTATAATAGACATATGATTCGGTTTTTCCGGTTGGTAGTCAAATGGTGCATTGAGAATGGATCACTTCTCTCCCGACTACTGGAATATGCACGACAAAAAAATTAGCGATCCAAATGCACGGACACCAACCAGAAAAGCCAAATCATATATTTGAACAACATCGCTTTATCAGGCATTGTGGCGCCATCACTGTCTGTACCAGGAATGGGTATTTGAGTATCGCATTCCATTGAATACTCACTCATTTAGTATGATACTCATCATTCTAGATATGATGCGTTACGTTGCTTCATCATATGCCGGCAACACATGTCACCGATCGTGTGATGAAGACGATCACGCTCCTCGTCCACCTTCATTGATGCTATATCTTCCGTCTTGTTATTGGACTTCTGTTCGGATGCATCTTCCTCTCTCAGGTGGGACGCCGTCTCATCGCACTTGCGATGACTACTGTTATGAGTATTTGAGTATCCTATCCTCGGGATACTCAGATATTCACTTAACAGGGGGCCACTCACTCAAATACCTCATTCCTGGTCTGTACTCTCGAAGGTGTGAATCAGAATCAATCTTCGAAGATTGAAGAAAAGTGGCATACAATTATATGTATTGATATCGTCGTTCCTCCGTTTCACCGACCCTGTGCTACAACTAGCATTTACAACCAATCAGCAGTTAGTCTCGGTCGATTACGCAAGAGATGTGGAGATTCGCAATTCTTCCAAGTCTGTTGCTTATCGTATCAATTATTGTCAAATCTATCGTTTGGGTAGAGGTAGATGCGAAGAGCGAACAAAGACTAACAACACACGCCACACCTATTCCGCGGATAACGTGGAATCCGAATGAACCATTTGCAGAGGAGGTGTTTGATTGCATCGTGGTGCTGGTGATCAGATGTAACAGCTATCCAATCGGAGGGAACCCCTTATATTGACAAATTCAGTGGTCAGCAGATGGAAAGCGATACAGTTATGGAAAGGAAGAAAGTACCTGTCCAATCACCAGGTGAATAATTATTATATATACATACGTATGTGATGGGCATCGACAATGAACAGGATCTACAAGACATGAACGACGTGCAATGTTCAAAAGAAAACACCTTTGGATTCAAGGATAACAAGACGATGCTAGCCGCTCTTCAATTACCTGGTGAGAATCTCATGCAGTCTTCGCCTCAGATGCACCGTTCTCTGGTTGACATCAACAGGACTCGATCTGTCGACTCGGTTCATTCAGAAGAACATGACAGGGCCTAGCTTTTTTGATCAATTGGATGTGCCTGGGGGTGAAATGAATTGTATGAACTGATACTGATAGACAAAGGGGATTATTTATACTGGTATGGTAAGGTTGGTAATCATCTACGACAAGACGTAGAGCCCAATGAGCTCTTGTGGAAGGATGAAGGCACATTCCCCATTTTATTCGCCTGACACTCATAGATGATTTCAAAAAATTCGGATTGTATATGTGGTTAAGCAGCGATGACGTCAGGCCACCCATACATTATGATATGGATCACAACTTCTACGTACATATATCCGGCAGGTGTGTTACTTCATTGCAAGGCGTAGAATGTTGAGTGAGGATAGAAAGAAATTTGTTCTGTACCCTCCTTATGAATGGCCAAAAATGAGACCATTTCCAAGGTACCTTTCTATGTCCTATCGTTCTCACTGACGAGATGATAGGACTCATCCGATGTGGCATAAATCTCAGTGTCAATATGATGCTTGTCAGTCTGTTTCATCGACAGATTGCGCTTGTCCCAACTTTCTGAAAGCTGAAGCGAGAGAAGTGAGATGGTCTCAAGAAGAGTGGTTGATAGATGCAGGCAACGTTGGAGGGGGGTGAAGTATTGTACATACCGCCCTACTGGTGGCATCACGTACAATCTATTACAGCATCCGTATCATTAGCCTCCTGGTCTTCCAGTGGTGTTACCCGCTCCATGTCTTTTCTGTGGTCCCGAAGGTAGCAGCTCTCGTTATTCCCCTCACTCAGATCCTGCAGACTCTCCTTTGAGTCAGTGGAGCATCCAGAGGCCAAAAGGGCATGGCTCATTTACTTCATAGGTACCCCCATCCTCTGTATTCCTCATTCATCTTCTGCATCATTCATTCATCTTCTGCATTCCTGTTCATTTGTGGCAGAGAGGTTATACTCGCGAACCTACGGACGTGATGCGCAGAAGAGGATGAGAATGATGATGGACGTCAGGTGGAAGCCATTGAGATCACTGTTTGAAGTGAGAATGAAAAGCCATCATGATGTGTAAGGGATGACAGGATGGATGGGTGGAAGTGTGCAGAGCGGAGGAAATTACAGAGGAGAATAAGAAGAAGATTGAGGAAGATGTGGAATATGTTATCACCAAGCTGGAGGATTGTCAAGGAGCAGGTGAGAAGAGAACTGAAACGAGAAGTGAATGGAGTAGAGTGGTCCACACAGAGGAGAGATGTAGGTGCAATCCGAGACCTGGAGTTGATGGACTATATTGAGGTGCTTGCTTCAGGCGTTGTGGGTGCCGATTGTTTTTATCCTTTCTTCAAACACTGTCTTTTAACCAACCCAACCATTCAAATACCCATATGACCACCCAGAATAAAGAACCAAGGTTGCTGTAAAAGATCATATTGCTGTGCTCTATACATTGCACAGTACAGAAATCACTTGCAAACTTGCCCACAAGGCACATGAATCATACAAAAAAACACGGCAAAAGGCAGCTGAAACAGAAACAATCTATGTCACTTGCATTTATTCCTCTATGGGGTCCTTGAACCTCATACAGATAATTTTTCCATTCCTCAAGTGAGGATCCTGTTGTTTCTTTCAGCTCCATCCAATTCCCAACAAATGCTGTCACTTTTGGCTCATTACACCAAATCCCTTCCACTTGTTGCACCATCAATGCAAGCTGATACAAATCGTGCACAGGTTGATATTCATGCATTGTGTCTCTGTGTAGGGCTCCATTATCCCATGTGGGTGGTCTAAACATATTCAGATACATAGAAGGTAAAAGTGCTCACTCTCCAATGGGCGAGGCTAAATCCAGGTCAATCACAATCCACTGGGTGTCCTTGATGTACATTAGGCCACCTTATATCTCTTTGGACCCATCCTTTGTTGTGGATAGATGACAGGAACTCCAGAATGCACGTCACACAGGTGACCAGTTCGTCATAATTTTTTGTTCACCTCTCAACACCAGCAGGGCCCAATTGAACTGTTAATGACCGCCATGCTTGTATGTTTCAGCATTTGACAATGGTTGGTTGGCATATTGTGCTTCTCTCACTCTAGCACAGATTATCAGACATTATCATTCTAGAGGAAAAGCCCACATTACAGTGTTGCAGAGACCATGCATGGTATAGACCGCCTTCAATTGATTCCATTGTTTCTTATTCTCAATTGGAATGACTTTGGTGACATATCCCCTTTGTGAAAAGTGATGGTTGTTCATGTGATTGTACAATTTGTTCTCCAATTGGGTGACCAACACAGGGAGATCCACTGAATTGTGAGTTATTGAAAGAGTAGAATGACACATTTGACTCACGCCTCCCAATTGATTCTACCCATTGAAGCACATTGAGGAAGGTTTTGAAAGCAGCCATACAATCATCATATCTGGCAACAGAAAATTTGTCTGAGATCATATACTCTGCACCTGTTGCATAACACAAGATGTACTGCAGAGCTCCATGTTGGAAACAATCCCATCCTAGCTGAATCATTCATCAGTTGAGCAAGTAAGCTCACCTTTGTTTTTTTTCTGCAAGTTGTTTACTGCTTCAACAAAATCATCTGCTGAGCTTTTGTCCTCTCCAGCGATAACAAGAATCTTGCGCGAGTATCCTAACAGGTCTCTGTTGAGACCTTCTTTTGTGGTTGAGGTGTCATTCTGGTTTCAATTCCAGGTAAAACTATCAATATTCAGTCAAGAGCGTACAATCAAAATCCTTAAATATGCCCTAAAACCCACCCCAGGCAAGACACCTTGTTCAATAAATTGTTTACACACACCCCAGAGAAACTGGTCCCAATAGCCACCCCAGAGCAACTCACTGGCATCAAAGGGTGGAGGTTTGGGATGAAGTGAAGCAGTTATTATCTCCTCATTCAGAAGATTTCTCAACATTTGCACTTCAACTACTGTGGGTACATTGTGGAATGGTCTGATGATTGATGCAATGTGGGCTCTTGTGTTCAGTGGTCCCTTATCTGGAGACTTAAGCATTTCATCTCAACAGGGATGAGTTGAATTCTCGCCATATTACTGTAGCCAAATCAGCCGCTATGCAGACTTCAGGAGACCTGTAGAGGCCAAGGGACGCAACAACGAGAATATAGAAGATAAAAAAGGGTTGACACTCACTAACGGGGGCGATCTGGATGGGAGCAGCAACCAGAGCGGCTCGAACGGCTGCATCTATCATCGCCTGATCTATACAGACATCAGAATGGGAATGAAATGAAAGATATGCTGTCAACACGCAAGCTAGAGCCTGAGAAGCCGTACAGGCATACAAACACCGCAACAAAATACAGAGAATGAAAAGAGTATAAAAGATTCAAGACTTACCGATTGGGGCGCCTCTTTGGACAGGAGGAGGGACTATGGCGTCTCTGAGGCCCTCCCAGTCAGCGTCGGTGTTGGCGGCTTGGGCATCAGCATATCACACGTCGATAATGGCGTCATCGACAGTGGTGTCAGTGAGGATTCTGGGTGCTGCCTTCCCACGGAATGTGGTGTCGTAACCGTTGGCACGGTGTTGTTGAATTAGACCGTTGGGGAGACCTCGGTTGGAGTGGGTGGCGGTGTAAGGCATCTGAAAGACATCAGTCAGACTCCAGAAGATGATATGACGCCGACGTCTCGAGAGGTCGAGGGGCCAACGTCTGAGCGTATGAATTTACCTTTCCAATATTCGAGGTGGTTGTGATCGACGACGGGATGATATGGACGAGATCCGATGTGACGGTCAGAAAATGTACACCGACCTCTATAGAGACTGGCGTCTAATTGAGGAGCTGTGTATTATTACCTTGTGGATGGCTTGAATTGTGGCTCACGTGAAAACTGAAATGAACGCCAGAATAGGTGTAAATGAACCGACGTTGGGTCGGGCATGATGTTACCTCCAGAAGTGACTCGAAGGGTTTCTTCGAAAAAATGGCACGGTGGACAACACGCCCAAGAACTAGAATAGAGTCAGAAGTGAGGAACCGACGTCGGCAAGGTGTTGTTACCTGTGGACGCGCTCGAAACGAAGTCTATAAAGATACGGCCGTGGCACGATACCGTATCTGTTGAACAAGCGTTCAGTGGGGTGAGTTGTAGATAGATGGATGATGCGGGACAAGTTTTCAAAAACTGTTCTCAGCTCGTCGCAAAAGAGAGTGGCCGCAATGCGCTCTCTTCTTCTTTCGTTGGTGCTGCTCGCTTATTTCTCTTCCTCTGCGGAAGCAAGTGAGTTTCGCTGCAACTAGCGTTGCTGAGCGTTTTCGCAGATGAGGAGAAGCGTATCGTTAACGTACACCATATACATGTTGCATTATCGAATATACCTGGTATAATGAATGTTGGATGGGTAGCATATGGAGATCGAGTTAGCCAATACGTAGAATATGGGAGGTGAAACTCGAGGACAATCATCGACATTCATTAATCTCAACGAACAGATTCAAGGCCGAACTGAAATACAGAGCAGATCCTGTTGTCGTGCGCTCAACAGAAGAAAAAAGCAACCCACTTGGAACACCTTGGGTTCATTCAGCACAATTGGGCGGACTCACCCCTTCACACAGCGTGAATAGTTCGTAAATGCGAGGACACATGCGAACGATCTGCAGATCTACTACAGAATTACATCGAAGGACGGGAATGACAAGACACATACAACACCAATCTATGAATTCAAGAGTAAAGCGGAATCCAATATCGTCAAGAACATCAGGTTCGCTGCCTTTGGTGATATGGGTGTCAACTATACTGCACAATGGACAGCCAACCAATTGACACAATTGGCCACATCAAAGCCTCAATTAGACTTCATCCTTCACCTCGGCGATCTGGTGAGCATCTCACTTTGGTGATATGGGTGTCAACTATACTGCACAATGGACAGCCAACCAATTGACACAACTGGCCACATCAAAGCCTCAATTAGACTTCATCCTTCACCTCGGCGATCTGGTGAGCATCTCACTTTGGTGCCTCACTCACCACCTGTCAGGCCTACACTTTTGGAAACTGGACCAAGTGGAACGTCTGGTTTGATATGATGGAGCCCGTTGCATCGAGAACACCTTACATGATCGTCCCTGGAAATCGAGACGAAGAACATGTGAGTTGGTCTTTCAACTTGAACTAAAAAAGGCAGTTCTTGCGAGAGAGATTCAGTATGCCGACACCCTTCAATCTGAACAATGAGAATCCCTCTTGTCTGGAGAAGAACCAAGTCTATTACGACTTTGACTATGGCCTCGTGGCCGTAGTCACTCTCCCCTTCAGGGGTGCCGGTTCGAAATGTGAGTGAAATGCTGTGTTCTTTCGATCACCTCATCAATGACACTTGGCAGCCAACTATGAAGGCTGTCCTCAGCTGTTCGAATGGTTTGAACAGACCTTAGAGAGATACCACAATCGAATTGAAGACCCTCAAGATCCTCTCAGATGGCTGGTGGTTGCCATACACACACCCTTCTACAGGTCTCACTCCTCGAATCGTATACATCCATATCGCACATCGATGTATCGATACATAGACTATTCTGCATTCATAAGATCTACACACCTGGATATACTATTCTGCATTCATAAGATCTACACACCTGGATATACTATACTGTGTCCAAGATCTACGCACCTGGATGAAGAATGACGTCTCTCAGCTCCAGCGACGGACACCCTTCAGCGGATAGAACGTACGGAGGAAACAAAGCGTTGAAGGACATGATCGAGCACCTGTTCCTCAAATATAAGGTGGACATTGGAGTATTTGGGGATGGTGAGTGGAGAGGAAGAGAAGGAGAGTGAAAGAAACAGATCACAACTACGAGAGAACACATCCCGTGTTTGATGATCAAGTGGACAGTGTGGGTATCACTGAGAAGGGCAGTCGAGTCTACAATAATCCAAAGAGCACGATGCACTTCCTCATCGGTACGGGGGGTATCAACCTAGATGGCTGGCTGAATCCCAACCATCCTCCTGAATGGTCAGCTTACCGCGAGATATCTCATGGTTTCGTCCTCTTTGATGCCACTTCATCTTCGATCAGTGGAACATTTGTTCGCAGCTCAGATGGAAGCCGAGTGGACCACTTTGTCATCTACAAGGATTCTCACGGTGAGTCAGGAAGAGAGACGAAGAGTGAACAGGGCAGGGACTTGCCTCGAGAACAATTGGACAGTTACGGGGGGGTTGCAGCTGTCGCAGTCGATCACATTCTGGGTTATCGCTGTGATATCTGGTACGGCTATTTTCTGGTTCAAGAAGAGGGGTTTCTCTCACATCCCGTTTTCGAAAGGAAGATGATAGATGTTCTCTCTAGTCTCAGTGTTCATACATTCTTGTTTCATATGTCGCCTGTATTAAACGAGTACAGATCACGCGATCGCTTTATCGTCTCTCAGTAAACTCTTCTTGACAGAACTAAAGGCTTTGGCCACAATTCAACAATGCCTACAATTTGATTGGCAATCTGTGAGATGGTGAGAATAACGTCTGCCAAGTCAACTCACCCTTCGATTCGGTGGCTCTTTGTCTTTCTGTGCATGATTTGCACTATCCACTGTCACTGCTAGTATTGCTCTCAGTGATTCCTTCTCTTTACCTATGATCCATGCCTTGGGATCGTAGAAATATTTTTGGCTCCTCTGGTACTTCTGCATGATGGTCTTGTACACTTCTGATCACTGTCAACACAATCCATTCCAGCATTCATCCTCCAAGTCGATGAATCAACACACCTTTGGTGAAGTACCACTCGGGTAGATGGGAGATGTATGTGCAGAAGGCCTTATGTGGAAGACCGTCCCAGATGGTCATCACCACATCCATGATGGATACTGCCGCTGCGTAATGCCCGTGTCTGCTCAGAGACTCTATCAGAGTGGTCATGAAATTGTACGTGATCCTGACCTCCAGTTTCTGTTTCTTTCAATATTCCTCTTCTTATACAGGAGCTAAACTCACTCTCATTTCACGAAGTATGTCTGGTATGTCTGCGAATCGATCGTTGATTTGGGCATAATCGACTAGATTATTGAAGAAGACTATACTTTTCTGATAGATGTTAGCATTTCTTCTGTTATCTCTACTCGCCTGTATTTTATCCTTGTTCATGCTCTTGATCAGATTTTCTACTCTTTGATGTTCACCACAATGAGAAAAAACTTGGATCAGAGCTACGCATTTGCTAGCATCCAATTTCTGCTCAACGATGCCGCTCATCTAGCTCGATGAACACATACACTTCAAATCATGGTACCTCTAGGGCGGTTTTGTAGTTCCCATCCCTGATCAACTGCATGAACTTCGCATCAGTCTCTGATGTAGCGACTTGCAGCGATTGTTGGGCATTGGCAGAATCTTCTTCGATGAGTCTTTTCTCTGAATTACTGTCTTGCATTGCACTGATTCGTTGGTTAACAAAGGTACTATTCTGTCGTGAATGAGCTATTGAAGGTTGACGAAACGGACTGCTGAGGAATTTGATGCGTTGACCAGTGCCATGTTTGGAAGTGGACTGAATCATCGGATTCCATCCCTTTTGAAGAAGTGCTCTCCACATGATGCGCCGATGTGATGTGGTCACGTGGACGACCAGCCATTTCTTGGTTAATTTTCAGATTTTATTGATCGGCATCAACACCGACCCGATGATAGAGACTCTGTCGACTATATTGATAGTCGTTTTGACTACCTTCATCATCTTTTGGGCCGCGGTGTGTTCTGTAGACGAATCTCTATTCATCCTCTCAGGGTCGCAGATTTACACCTACAGTTCAAAATGTCACGCGACATCGAGTCGATGAATCGCAGGAAATCGGGCTATTGCGGTGATACTCTTTACTTTGGCATCGACAATAACAACCTTCAGATTCGAAAATGTTGAGCTAAGAAGGAGTCTGGACACTTATAAATCATCTTTTTTGGCAAATGGTGACATCACGTACAACTCACCTGTGGACAGAAGGTGAGACTACAGCAGTATGTGTATCTAACTCTTCAGGTCGCACCTGGTGAAGTTTGAAAAGTTTGATAGCTCTAGAAATATTCTCTCCAGTATACAGAAGAGAATGGATCAGATAGATAGCCATGAAAATAAGGATGGTGAGAACGAAATCTGTCGTCCCCTCCTTAACGCAGCAGGAACCGTGGAAGAGAAGATGAAAGTCAGCGCAGAAGTGTCCGCATTAGAACAGATGCTGAACGAGCAAGAGAGACAGATGATATCGAATTACTCCAAGGTAGCTCAATTAGAGGGTCAATTGAGGAACAAAGATGTCGAGTTGACTTCTGCCAAGTCTCAGGTGTTTATTTTCGTGATAAGAACACTGATCTGATCGTAGATCACTGACTTGTTTCGCAATTTGTCAGAGATGGAAGTTCTTCTTTGTGACGAGAGACGTGAATTTGAGTTGAAGATCGGTAGACTGCAGACCACCATACATTTTCTTGAAGAGCAAGTCACTGCCGCACAGAGTGATGTGCAGAAAGTCGAGTCCGAGATGAGAAAATTGTCTAATGATGGGGTGCATCGATCTCCTCTCTTCTGACTGAAGATGCTCACAGGTGCCCCCTCCTGACGAGAGTGTCCCTGACGATGAGTTGGAGAATAAGATCGAAAATTTAGAAAAGGAGATCGCTGGATTCAAAGGCCAATTGATGGTGAGATGGATCGAATCGTTGGATTGAATGATGTGCAGAGAGATTTTACGACAAGGACAAGTATTTTGAGAACGAGCAGCCGTGTGGATCTGTACAACACAGAGCTGCAGAAGGAAGTAGATCGATTATCAAAATCATTGGATTCTCAGTCCTCTCAATTGTCAAGAAACATTATCACTGAGCAACTGTTGAGGTGAGAATAGTGCTGTGAGGTTGTTCCAATGTTGTTCCAGTAAGGAGATTTCCGAGCTGAAAGTACAGTGTGCTCAGTATCATTTATCGCAAGAGGCCATGAGGGCAGAATTACAGAAACTGAACAAACAGAAAGTGCAAGAGACCCAAGAGCAACAGACAGAAGAGCAATTCATACAGGTGTTTGAGAAGAAGTATCAAGGCGAGAGTGCAGCAATATACACGATCAACAGGTGATTCCATATCGGATGCATCAAGACGATCAACTGTACTCTATCCATGGCTTGTTGAAGTTGATGAGAGCTACAACTGACACATCCAAGGGAAAATAGGCCAAATCGATATTCTTATCATCCCTCTACAGCTCAGGTGAGAAACAGTGAACGAGAAAGATGAATGAGGTAGGATGATCAGACAGTGAAGGAATCATCAGCGATAGAAATCTCCAAAAGCCTCTCCTCTGATGCGATATCACCCAGGAGCAGAAAGGTAGTGTCATCCCTCGGATAGTGTTGTGAAGGAGAGCAGTCAACGAACTATAACAAGGAGGTGGAGGAGAGATCAGTACCTACATTGACGATAGAAGAGGGATCTGACACACCCAACTACACTCTATTCTTCCACGGAAAAGGTGAACTGAAAGAAGAGAAGAGCTGAGGGACGACAGATCATCAGATCTATACAATGTACGCCAGCAAGGCAGAGAGCACTCACCCTCTCATCGTGGTCATCTCTCCTCCTGTTCCAGAACGTTCAGGTCATCAAGATCCTGTATTCACTCGCATTCTCATCCGATCCATCGAGGTCTCTACTTCATTGTCTTCGTTCTTCCCTTTTCACCTCCTCTCATCATCTACTCTCATCATCTACTCTCATCATCCTTTCTCTTTTCTGTTCATTCCTCTTCTCTCATCATCCTTTCTCTTTTCTCATCATCCTTTCTCTTTTCTCATCATCCTTTCTCTTTTCTCATCATCCTTTCTGTTCATTCCTCTTCTCTCATCATCATCCCTCTTCATCTGGTGACATGAGATAGAATGACATTCTCACATCCTCTGTGGTGAGGAACGTCACTGAGTTGTTCCGATCACTGAGCTCTGGGCATCCAACCATCTTCAGAGACGTCCAAATACCTGGATCGACCCGTGCATTACTGTCAGCTACGTTGCACAAAGCCACTCCCAACACTCCTCTACTCCGCCATCCAGATTTTTCGAAGCAGTAAGAGAATGCAGAGATTGTACCTGAGAACCTTCAGGCTGCTGGCGTACGAGGGAAGGATCCGACAGCAGAGCTTCAAGTTTGGAGTGCTGTATCTCAAACCTTCACAAGGCAGCGAAGAAGAGATGTATAACAACAGTGAGTGGATGCACAGAGATCATCTCCTGACGAGGAACAGACGAGACGAGCCAAGACTACGAGGACTTTTTGAATCTGATATCGGACAAGATTGAATTGAATGGATGGAACAGATTCGCTGGTGGACTCAACACCAGAGGTGAGACAATTCTCAACGGATGACCGGTTGAGTATTGAATGATCAACCAGGTGAAACAGGAAGTCACTCCCACTTTTGTGTCCACGCCGGCTTCGAGATCATGTTTCACGTGAATTGAAATCTTCGCGTACAGAGATGACGACCGCAGGTGAGCACCTTGTTACCATACAGAGCATCAGATCCCCAGCAACTGGAGAGGAAGAGACACATTGGAAACGATCTGGTCGTCATCGTCTTTGCCGAAGAGGGCTCTCACACGTTCGATCCACAGTGGATGTTGTCCGAGATGAACCGTGAGACCCTAGACAAAACAATCGCTGAGAGGGACAGATGTTTTCATCGTTGTCACCTCACAAACTGTATCGCCCAGCCTCTCCACACCCAGACCGAAGATTGCCATTGCAAATTCACGCCGTCAGACAAATTACAGGTCGGTCGATGTCGAGAGAGGTTCTAGTTGATGAGATGTAGGGTCTCGGTCATGTTCAAAGAAGAAGTTCGGTCCTTCGGTCCCGTAGTTCCAAAACCACCTGTGTTTGTCAGGGGAGAGGAATTTAAAGGTTGGCTCTTGACGAAACTCATCAATGCGGAACGGGCTTCATTATCGTCGGCGAAGTTGGCCACAAAGATATCCAGAGCCAAGAGCATCATGTTGAACGACCTCTTGAAATAAAATCAGGTTAAACTACAACACGGTCCATAACATTGCGACGTAAAAACACGTTTGATCACAAATCATGAGCGAACATTTGAACAAAGGGTGAGGATGTAAGCGTGCAATATCGCTTTTCTGAAAGCTGAGTAGTATATCACTCTTCGAGTCGAGGGAGTATAAGTCAGCAAAGGAATCCTTTGAAGCTGTGCTCGCTGAAGAACCCAACAACACGACTGCAAAGACATGGCTGAGAAAATGTCATGCTGAACTGGGAGAAACAGGTCAGAGCACCACTGCTCTCTTCACACAAGCCGGACAACCGAAGATCAGACACGAATGGTATCAGACAATGGACCACTTGATGATATCGATTCTTGCTAAGGGAACCAAAAAAGAGGAAGCAGACATTAGATTATCTGATCGAGAGGTAAGATGCGATGATCATCCAAGACTCAATTTTCAGGTCAACATAATAATGAAACTACCTACTGGATCTGAATACATGCAAGACTTCCATCTGGCGGCAGACATCGAGCCATCACAGTGCACCATCAATCACACACCCAACAAGGTCGAGCTCAAACTGAAGAAGAAGAAGAGCTCTCAGTGGAAGAGCTTAGAAGAGGTCGGTACTCCTGCACCTTCTGTTGCTGCACCTGAACCTGTCTCTACTGTTGGTGGGTGTTATCGGTGTGGAGCGACTCTGATGATTTCGAATTAGAGAAGAGTAACACGCATAAGCCAAAGAAGAACTGGGATAAGATTGTGTCCTCAGAGGAACCAGAGCAAGAAGGAGATGCACTGAACAAAGTCTTCCAGGTGCGTTCGAAGACAAAGCGGTGGTGCACCTCAGGGGGAAGATTGACGAGGACAGGACATCTTTGCCAATGGAACGGATGAACAGAAGAGAGCGATGATGAAGTCATTCACTGAGTCAGGAGGAACAGTTCTCTCTACCAATTGGGCCGAGGTGGGTTCGAAGACGGTCAAGGGCACACCACCCAAAGGTATGGAGATGCACTCCTGGACCGAATAAACTCCCCACATTCATTTGTGCACCTTCATTCTCCCTATTCATTCTATGTTCGTTCATCTTCCTGCGTTGACCTTGCTTACACGCGTACTCGTTCTTCCGTATCTAGTGAATTCATTCAGTTGGTTCTTCTCCCTCTGGCAGAAGAGGGCTCAAAGAGTTGTTGGGAGAGGGTGTCAATTCGACTCTGTGTGGTAGAGTTGCCTCGAAGTCCATCAACTGGGTGAGATTTCTGTAGATCCATCCCCTTAGAAGAATTGTGACGACCCCTCCAACCACGGAGGCTGTGCCCTCACACACATGAGCTCTGAGGGTAGTGCAAGAGGACCAACATTCTTGCGATAGGATGGACCCCAGGTTGACACCCCAGATCACCCAGACGATGACAACCTGAAAAGACAGGATGAACAATCCAATGATCTGTAAATATCAGAGACAATCTATGACAATCTCACCTCTAACCGCTGCGATGAGTGTAGCTGCTTCTCTGGCTTGGTGAAATACAGCAACATTCCACTATTCCAGCAGACAACCGACGTTGTGAAAGAAACACCTTTCAATGTGAACGGTGATCGGTGGGAGGCTGCTCACCTGCGATTACGGCGAGGGTAATCAGCTCGGCTTGATTACTGATAGATAAGAGTCCAAGAACAAGAAAGGCAATGTATGTTACATGCGAGGCGACGTGGAGAATGATGAGACTTGTTCTTAGTGAGCGTCGTGCAGCTTGTGCGCCAATAATCATCTACAGAAAGTCACATCTAATCACTTGCTATATAACTCGCCTTGTATTGATACGAAATACAGCTTGAGTAATTAGCAGGAGAACAGTAGAGCCTCCTCTTCAGAATGTGTGAGAATTCCAATTCTCGCACAAAGTCAAAACGGGATTTCAGCCGAAAATTGGTTGCCTCAATTTATTTATAGACGGCCTTGGATCAATGTAATCCCCTTTCTAATCCGTTCAGCTGATACGAGTGGGCCGAGAGCCAAAATAGTGTGTGGTGTTGCTCCTCCTGAACTTGTTCCACTCACAAAATACCGCGCTGGCTGGTATACAGCTGACACCTTAAGGTGTTATTCGGCTTCTTACTCTGCTATTTACCTTCTTATTGTGACGCTTTGCGACACTCTCCGCTGTGGTTGAAATATGTGAAGACTGAAGACCGCTTGGTGGTAGTCCTTCCAAAGCGGTAGCAAAATCCTCAAGCATTTCCCCTTCAACGTCTCACTCTCTCTTCCTCTCCACCTCTCACCTGTTCCCTCTTTCCAATTGTCGTTCACCCAATCCGCAGTGATGGATAATTGAGGCTCCACGAAGAAATATTCGTGCTTCTCTGTCACTTCTCGTAACATACTGATCCTCTTCTACAGTGCCATCATCAGCACACAACAAGAAGATGGTTCTCACTTCGAGACAGAGGAGCACCTCTTTCAGATACTGGTCATCGTATCTCTTGGCTACCTCTGAACCGAACGTACGTTCCATGTTGTCTCTCAGCTCGGGTAATATCTCTGAGGGATCTTCACGGATCGCTTTTCTCAAATGGTTCTCGTTCAACCAGTTTAATTTGTCTAGTGATACGACAGCCGGTGCCCGGTGTACCTTGCTTAGAGAGAACTGCGTCAAGTCATTCCCTCTCTCTATTGTTCTCACCTGTTCCACTAGTTGATCCATACTCATTACTTCAGAGTAGTTGATGTCCTGGCTGTTTTTACTTTGTGCCGAAGGAGGAGTGTTCAGAGTTGTCGTAGTGTTATGAGAGGAGGGAGTCCAGCCCAAAAATGCGACGTAGTTAATCACCGCCTTCCACATATAACCCTGGTCCTGTTCCATTCGTCATGCATCGATGAAAAGACGCTCACGAATGGGAATATTTGATGATAGATGGGTGAGAAAACATTTACATTTCCTTATATATGTAAAGTATGAATGTGTACATGTATAAGGAAATGTCAAGTATGAATGTGTTGCATACCTTATAATATCCTACCGAAGCATCACCCTGCCTCTTGGATAACTTGGACTTATCGAGGTTGGTTAAGAGAGGAAGGTGAGCGAAGATGGGTTTCTCCCAACCAAACATATCGTAGAGCATGATGTGCTTGGGTGTTGAGATCAACCACTCCGTACCTCGGATGACGTGACTGATCCGCATCAGGTGATCATCCACCACGTTGGCAAAGTGGTAGGTTGGGTATCCATCTGATTTGATGATGATCTGATCGTCAATTTGACTGTTCCTGATGCTGACATGTCCCGCAACCACGTCTTCGAATATCGTGATTCCATCCGGAACCTGTCTCATCACCATCGTCTCTTCTCTTCATCTCTTCACCTTCATCCTCAGCGTGTGACTCTCATTCTTCTTCAATTTCTCTTCGATCTCTTCCGGTGTCAACGATAGACAATGCCTTCAGTTCGTGAGACAAGTTGTGGTTAATTGTCTACGCTGAGTAGAATACAAGTTGTGGTTAATTGTCTACGCTGAGTAGAATGAATGAGGGATCACCTGTCGTAGAGTGATGCACCGGTTTTCTCTGATGCCCTCGATCTTGTCTCTGCGAGCCGTTCTACGGTACAGAAACATCTGTGGATTCTCAATTGAGGTCAGGCATCTCAACTCACCGGTAAGCGTGTCCTTTTTTCAAGAGGAGACCAGCGTGGTGTTGATATATGGGAAGCCTCTCCGATTGAACGAAAGGACCCACGTCTGATTCCTTATTTGGGCCTTCATCGTGATAGATCCCACCCCACCGCAGATCACCAATGATGGCCTCCACAGCTCCCTTCACCTCTCTGTTCTACCTCTGTTAATTCACGAAACATCGGACGTGACGCTTGACTCTCACTTTGTCTGTATCTTCTATTCGCAGAAGGAACTGACCTCGGTGCTTTTTGGCAAAGAGATAGTTATAGAGGGCAGTACGAAGTCCACCCAGATGGAGAGATCCTGTGGGACTAGGTGCATAGCGTGTTCGCACTGTCTCAAAACTGCCTCTCTCTCTCGCGTCTGCAATACTACGAGAGGAAGGTGCAGAGAAGACAGGAGGACGCAATTGTTGGCAACATCTGAACCGTTGAGCGAGGACATGGTTGCAGGCTGTGAGGAATGCCCCTGTTGTGAGCATGATATCTGATTAAATCGGATGTGATGTGATCTGATGTTACCTCGGAGATACCGACACAAAACACAACCAGACGAGATGAGTTCAGGTCGAAAGGTCGTTCTATTCGATGGAGTCTGTAATCTATGCGACGGAGTAGTCCGTTTCATCCACGCATTTGACGGAAACAATGTTATGACCTTCTGTCCCCTCCAATCGAGAAGAGGTCTCGAATACGTTCAGAAATACAACTTACCCACTGATCTCTCCACTGTATGCTTCGTCGATGAAGAGGAAGGAAGGGCATGGACACAATCGACTGCCGTCCTCCGCATCCTCTCTTATCTCAACTTCCCAGTTAACTTCCTTTATGGCCTGATCTTACTCCCACCCTTCATCAGAGATCTGGGATATCAAGGTGAAAATTATAGGTTTCAGAGAGTTGAAAAGGCGACAGGTGTGGCAGCCATCAGGTACAATGTCTTTGGAAAGTCAAAGACACAAGCTTGCCAGTTCATGCCAGGTCTGAGGAGCAAATTTTTGGACACATCAAACGAGGGTGAGTCATTCTGACGCCTGCTCCTCTTACAACAGCAGATGAAGACTGAATCAATATATCGAATGAGATTCATTCATTAGTCATTCTTCTTCACCACCTGAAAGAAGGACAAGATCGACCCTGTCTTCGCTTCTTTTGTCTGTTGTTCCACTTTCATCTGACCTCGTCACTCCTCCTTCTATCTCACCCTCACCTTCTTCTTTGGTCGGTTCTGCTGGCTCGTTTCTTTGGTCTTCTTCACATCTTTCGTATTTGGTTGGTCCTTCTCTGTCCTCTTACTCTCCTCTCCAGGTGCAATCATCTCCTTCCCTCTTTTCTCTTCCTCTCTCTTCATCTCCTTCCCTCTTTTCTCTTCCTCTCTCTTCATCTCCTCTCTCTTCATCTCCTCTCTCTTCATCTCCTCTCTCTTCATCTCCTCTCTCTTCATCTCCTCTCTCTTCATCTCCTCTCTCTTCATCTCCTCTCTCTTCTCTTTCTCCCGTCTCTCCTCCACGCTATTCTCCCCTCCTCTCTTGTCCACGATACCATTCTCTCTCCTCTCTTCCACCGTCTCGTTCTTCTCTTCCTTCTTGTTGATCTCTCCTTTGGCTTTGAATAAGGCAGCGATCCCAGACTGTTCAACGTGAGAGGAGGGGGAGACGAGGGATCACCTTGTCTTTGACTCTGGAGGAGAGGGGTGGGATGAAGTTGATATTCAGATCGGGAGGATCTTCCACTTGGATGGAGATGGGGCAGTGATCACTTCCGTGTTGCTCCTTCATGATCTTCGAGTCTTTCACCTGGGAGATGAAATCCTCGTTCACGATGGAATAGTCGATCCTCCATCCTTTATCAGATGGTCTAGCATCGTGAGAACGATGATCTCATGGACACAGTCATCTGATGAGAGAAGAGACGTACCTCATGTTCTTCTTCACGTCCCACCAGGTGTAGTGCCCAGACTCACCCGGATGTTGATGTCTGAAGGTGTCGATGAATCCAGCGGAGAAGAAATCCTCCATCCATTGTCTCTCGTCAGGTAGGAATCCACTGCAGGGACTCTGCTCCGTTCATTTTCTTCTCTCTTCATTCTCCTCACCTTCTCCTTCTCTTTTGGATTGTGTATGTCGATTTCAGCAAAGGCTGTTCTTTTCAACTCACTTGTGAAGCTCAACCGTCACCTGTGTTGACATCGCCTACTGTGACGATGTTTCTCTTCTGTTCGACTAACTCTTTGCATCTCTTCTCGTATGCCTTGTAGAAACCCATCTTATATTCGTGTCTCTCGATTCCCTACTCTCTTGAGGATTTGCTTCAAGGTGATGACAGTCATCGTCAATGAATATCATTCCCTCGTGAGTGAACGAGACATAGAACTATCACCCTTCCTCCGTTTGGAAAATATATGTTGAACAGAACAAAGGAGCCGTGATCAGTCATCATGATTCTTCCCTCTTGATCATATCTTGGCTCATTGAAGAAAGAAGTACTTGCATCTTTCGTCTTTCCGATCCTTGCAAACGTTACCACTGGATTGATCAGATTTCAATCACTTGTAATCGTGTACCTCCTGAGTATCCTATGTCACTGATCAGAACAGTCACAGACATCCAACTGACCTTTCTTGGTCTTACAATGTGACCAAAAGGACTCAAAACCCTCCACATGAGTCAACTCTCTGCTTAAATCCACAGTGGAGTCCACCTTCGTTTCCTACAGAACTGAGATCGAACGAAAGAAGAGCGCTGACCTGCATACAGAACACATCTGCCGAGTGTCTGTCGAACAACCCTTTCAAACCACCCTCAGGCAATCTCTTCAATACAGCTCTAATCCCTACTGATATGAGGAGGGTGAGGATCCCAGCTCACCGTTGACATTCCAGGAGACAATTCGCATGTTGATGCTGTTGTGTGTGACACCAAAATTTTATTACCATAACAACACGGACCGGAGGATCAAATGAGAAGACGAGGAGGAGATACGAAGAGGATGCCGCTGAAGGAGTTTGAGATCACAAGAGAAAGGAAATAAATCGAGACACTTGGGTTTTAATGACTGCATCTTGCGAGATGGAGTTTAGATCTCAACGAGTTTTCTGTAGAATCCACAGCGCCAGAACCGTTGAGATTTCATTCTTCTTTCGCGGCCAACAGAACGAACCCACAAGTTACGTACCAAAATAGAGAGGTGAGGAGTTTTCGGTTGGACTTCCATCATCGACCTTCTTATCAACTATCTGCGGAAGCATGACCCTAGAGACCCCCTGCAGAAGGATGACTGACCCCATTCCAGACGGGATCAAGGACATCAGAAAACATGGAATACGCAAACACAACACCGTTTACGAACGCAGACCGACAGAGGATGGAGATGGATAAGATGCAACAAGCGAAAACGCAAGGAATGACGCAAGTGCACCACCAGCAACAGAACCCTTCCCTTCTACCCCACTCGCATCAACAAATATTGACATCCAACCAACCACCCCTACCTCTACAGACACCCTCCACCAGCTCGACACCGATGAACAGCAATCAACAGTTCACATTCTCATTGGAGACACCTTCACTATCCGCTGGAACGCTCGACAAGTACTTGAAGTCCGTCCTGGGGAGTGACTCCTCTTCGGCCATTCCAGA